>QLIY01003019.1:0-14552 GCA_003260075.1 Phallusia mammillata | reverse complement strand
TTAGTGTTAATGCAATTTGCCTCAATGTGACACTTGTGGGTTCCTAACGTGCATTCGTTGACGTCTGAAACAAAAACAGCTTTAAAAATGTGCCATTTGAAAGTGCTCAGTTTGATTCCAAAAAATAAAGGCGCATTTTAATCTGTTGTCGTTGCTACCGCTAAAATTTAGCTCAAGCATTACCTAAAAACAAGTAGCTATGAAACATACGTTTAAAAGGATTTTAGTAAACCATTTTACCCTTACAATCCATTTTTTGACAAATGTAGTATAGCCTATGGTTATGTCATAATTTCCCCCCCCCCCCCCCCCCCCCCCCCCCCCCCCCCCCCCCCCCCCCCCCCTGACTAACACAAGCATTAACACCACTACTAAACGCGGTACGTACCTTGAGAAGCAGCAAATGACCACATTGCAACAATTATAACAAAGTAAACGACCATTTTCTTTACGCCTAATGCCTATACCCTTGCCTACTGAAATATTCTTCGGTTTAGGTTAAGCGCCCGTGAAAACAAACTACCCAGGAACAACACCCTTGTATCCCAACTTCCGTACATAAGCCATTAATCCATGTCTTGGCGCAGACGTCGCACAATAAAGTCACGTAGGACTAGTCTTTGTTAATTTGTCATTCCGTTTCTGATTTTTCGTCATTCCTTAATACGAAGGCCGCACGATTTGTACATCATCGTTATAAACGTTTTTTGTGAACATCGATCATTTGTCGCATTTTTGTTCACCATCAATCATCTGATAAACAAAATTTTAAAATACTGCTGTGAAAAACAACGTAATCTCAATGTGCCTTTTTCTTGTCCATTGCTAACGTTCTTCGTGGAGTCGGTTGCTTTCTGTGTCGCTTGGCGCATTTTATACTTGTTTCGCATGTAGCGCTGTAGTTTCACGGCATGGTAGTTTCGGTTGCTGGCAGTTTCCCAGTTTTTTCCCCCCCCCCCCCACTACCAAACGCGGTACGTACCTTGACAAGCAGCAAATGACCATAGTGCAACAATTATAACAAAGTAAACGACCATTTTCTTTGCTCCTAATGCCTACACCCTTGCCTACTGAAATAGTCTTCGGTTTTGCGCCCGTGAAAACAAACTACCCAGGAACAACGGTCAACACCCTTATATCCCAACTTCCGTACATAAGCCATTAGTCCATGTCTTGGCGCAGACGTCGCACAATAAAGTCACGTAGGACTAGTCTTTGTTAATTTGTCATTCCGTTTCTGATTTTTCGTCATTCCTTAATACGAAGGCCGCACGATTTGTACATCATCGTTATAAACGTTTTTTGTGAACATCGATCATTTGTCGCATTTTTGTTCACCATCAATCATCTGATAAACAAAATTTTAAAATACTGCTGTGAAAAACAACGTAATCTCAATGTGCCTTTTTCTTGTCCATTGCTAACGTTCTTCGTGGAGTCGGTTGCTTTCTGTGTCGCGTGGCGCATTTTATACTTGTTTCGCATGTAGCGCTGTAGTTTCAAGGCATGGTATTTGCTGATTGTGCAAGTTTCGGTTGCTGGCAGTTTCCCAGTTTTTTCCCACCACGTTAGCACATGACTAGTAAACTTTGTATTTCCACAGCAAGATCTCAACATAGGGTTTTTGTTTAATTAATAAAGATAATTAAATGCCTTTATCACTTCAATTATAAATAACAACTTATCCCATTTTTCATAATAGTTTGTACACGCATGCAACGTGCTTGCTAAATGACGTTTTCGCCTAAAGTTGGTAGGACTGAAGTTGCATTTAATCCTACAAAACCTAATTGTTACATCTTATTTGCCAGTAATTGCCGATTTTTATTGATTCCCGCTTTTCCTCACTACAACTTGTGTTGTAATCTATTGTGTTGTGTGACGTAATAATCGACTGCCAGTTTGTGTGATAACGCAAGGTGGTTTTGCTCTTTTCGTTGCTGACTTCCGTGGAGCACGGTGCTGCGTCGGTTGTATTAGAAAAGCCGTTTATTGTCGTGTTGACGATTATTAGTGAGTCACTTTGTATATATATGTGTGTTTAATGTCTCCAAAATGTTAATTACTATAATGAATGCAAACTTAACTGCAATGACTT
Organism: Phallusia mammillata; assembly: GCA_003260075.1. Taxonomy (NCBI): domain Eukaryota; kingdom Metazoa; phylum Chordata; class Ascidiacea; order Phlebobranchia; family Ascidiidae; genus Phallusia; species Phallusia mammillata. Next base: position 12,454 of record QLIY01003019.1, on the reverse strand, counting down.
AAAATGTCATTTCGCTTTGTAATAGTTGTACTGTAGGTGTAGTTGGGTTGATTCAAGTTGCTTATATAGTTGCAATTGTTTACGCAGTCTTGTACGATACTCACGTGAAGCGTGATTTCTCTAGTCTACGCTGTTGCTTTACATAGCTTGGCAAGCATTGTGTATTACGTCATAATGGCATATTGTGGTCTTATGCTTTATTGTGTATGTGTCAGTGATTTCTGGATTGCTCATGTTATGTGTTTTCTTCCGGTTCCCATAACAGTTGGTGAGCTTTAGGTTACATTTCTACGTTTAAAGCGCAGTGCTAATGCCATTTCTTTGTAGAAACCGTTTCCATCGTCTGCTACCGTCCTCTTTGTTGTTCATTGAATGTGTTTGCAGAATAAGATCTACAAACCACCCTATCTGTGTGGACAGCTTGTTGGAGGTCATTAGGAATCGCGTTTCTCTCTCGTGTGACATTCCGGGCGCGTTCACGGGACGTTACATGAAAGTTTTAACTGGGTGTTGGACACGATCTGCAGTTGAAATGAAGTTTCAACTGCTTCCTGAAATCAAGTTTTAACTGTTTACTGAACAGTACTTTGCAGTTGAAAGAAAGCTTCAACTGCTTGCAAAAAGAAGTTTAACCGTTTGTTGCCCCCCCCCCGTTTCAACTGCTTCCTGAAATCAAGTTTTAACTGTTTACTGAACAGTAGTTTGCAATTGAAAGAAAGCTTCAACTGCTTGCAAAAAGAAGTTTTACCGTTTGTTAAATATTGAAGCGGTCGAAGATGAGCCAATCAAACGTTACAACTTCTGAAGCGGTCGCTGATTGTCGTCGACGTCTAAGTGAACAATACGTAGCCGCCGAGTGTCTGATGAAGGACCACCGCAACAAGCAGTTGCTCGAGACGGTTTTGGTTGCGCTTAAACATCTTTTTGTCGATGCTGTTACTGCCTACGAGACGCATCCTGATCTTGCCGATGAACTAGCAATGGTGAGGAAAAACAAGGCAAAATTCGATGACCGAGTTTCCCATAGGGTTCGTGAGGTAAATTCTCCATATGGCAGTGTTTTACCTGTTAACATAGCTAGCCCAGGTGGAAGCATTGATAAGAGTCCACGGGACAACGACTCGTTCTGCGGACGGAATAGGCCCTCTAGTTTTTCGACTAACAGTAGAACTAGAGTTAAAGTAACTACACAGCTCGCGCGTCTTGCTGTTTAACAGACTGCACAGAAGCAGGAACTGGCAAGACAGCACGATTTGCGGCGCAATGAAGATGAAGAGATAAAATAGCGGGAAAAATCCGTCGCGCTGATGAAGAACAGCGCCAAAAAGACAGCATGGAGATGCTAGAACTGCAGCACCAGCTACAAGCCGCAGAGGTCGAGGAGAAGGTTTGGGACGAGATGTCAGGAAACACGGAGTACGTGACGGCAAAGGAAATGGTGAATCGACCACGCCTCCCCAGGAGAAGCCTCTCGAGGATCAACGTCGCGTATCGTTCACCGCCTGTCACGTCGCATCGAAGCCCCCCTGACCAGCGGTATGTGGTTTACTATGTTGCTCCGTCAGAGCCCCTGTCCCAATTTGCGCCTAAATTTAAATCTTCGTTTGATGATAAAGGTTCTTTCACCGCAGCAAACCCAATTGTAAATAATTCTTGTACATATGATTCAGTCAAGCCAACTGGCGTACATGACAATGAAATTGCATCGCTTGTGAAACATATAAACAGACCAAAGACCAAAGTTCTCGTTTTTGACGGCAATTCAATGGATTATTGGAAATTCGTTCGCAATTTCGATTCTCGTATCGACGACAAAGTCGATGACGATGGTGCCAAATTGTCGTATTTGGCGCAGCATTGTGACGGCAAGGCCCGTAAACTGATTGAACACTGCTTTAGACTAAAGGAAAACGGGTACCAACAAGCGAGAAAGTTGCTGTACGACAAGTATGGCAAGTCACATAGAATCGCTGATACATGAGTAAGGTGTGTTGTCAATGGCCAGAATTGCGACCGAACGATGCTGCTGGTTCCCCCCCCCCCGTCCTCTTTGTTGTTCATTGAATGTGTTTGCAGAATAAGATCTACAATAAGATCTGCGCGATTGTTTACTTACACTTTCAGTCATTGACGACCTTTCCGAGATGAACAATTACCCCCCCCCCTGAGCGAGCTTCCGCAGTCGCTGCGCGATTGTTTACTTACACTTTCAGACATTGACGACCTTTCCGAGATTTTTTTACCCTACGTTGCCCTACGTTGATTGCTGTCGTGAACCGTTTACCGTTTAAGATGCAGGAGGCTTGGAAACGGCGTGTCGCAGCAATCAGAGAGTATGGCCGTGAACCTCTGTTCGAACATCTTGTTAGTTTCGTGGAAACCGAGGACCAAACACCTGTCCTGCTGAATAGCCTACTAAGTTTGCAAAATAAGGTAAAATGATTTTTGTTTTGGAAATTGTACAAATATATTGTAGCCACAAAACTCTTAAGCTAATACATATAATGCCAATAAAGTAAAATACGGTCTAAAGGTTTCGCCCCCCCCCCCTAAAGTAAAACACGGTCTAAAGGTCTCGATGAGAGACAGATCCATTAACCTGTCAATGTAAAGACCCATAGTCAAAACAAAGGAATACATAAAAACACCAAAAAGTTGCTGCAACTGTAAAGCAGTATTGTATCTTTCTCCCAGTACACAGTTGCAAGTCGGGCCGGGTTCGGGCTTAGGTATTTGTGAGAAAACGGGCTTAGAACGGGCCTTACTTAACGTTCCGTGTCCGCTGTTTTTTTTAAATCACTCAGCTAAGTAACATTTCTCTAACTTTTTTTTTAATGCCCACCCTCCTCTGAAACGTATACCCCCCCCCCGTCAATGTAAAAAAGCATAGTTAAAACAACGGAATACATAAAAACACCAAAAAGTTGCTGTAACTGTAAAGCAGTATTGTATCTTTCTCCCAGTAGGTTGATGCTAAAACAACTGAAACAACCACCCATGAATTGGATCTTTCTCCCAGTAGGTTAATGCTGAAACAACCACCCATGAATTGGACAAGTGTGCGACAAATCAAAAAGTAAATCGAAGCAGTGTAACAATTTAGAGTGGTCAGAAAATTAAAAATCACCTTGGAGGGCAATTAGGAACGAAAATGTATGATGTGAGAAAAAAACGATTTTGTCTTTACACACATTTTCCATCTCGATTGCACAATTTTCAACAGATCGTAATTTTACTATGTTGATAAGATGGTTTAGGCAAAAGAAGGATTTAAAGTAAATTACTAAAGTTTTATGCAAATCGATTTTATTAATCATGTAACTGCAGGTACTTATGCGTTTAATGGAAATGTAGGATCCTTCTCCTCTCATTTGTACATAATTTCTGTTCTCTAGAATGTACAAGTTATGATACACGAAATTATGATGTTTAAAAAATACGCTTAGGCGACAGTAAAATCTCATAACGTTAGCTGAAAAAAATCACTGCTAACTTTCCGATTTTAATTTGTGAATGGCAAGATATATATGATATGGTCACTATGGCAATTTTGATGTGCATCAGAGATGTAAATATCAAATAGTAAGTAAGGTTTGTTTACATTTTTTTTCTTTTAGCCGCAGGGGCAATTTAAGGTTTTAAAAATAATACAGCTGAAGTTGTTGCAAGCGCAAACAAAATGTTAACATTTTTAGAAATTATGGTTAAGGGCGCCCCACTCGTTGTGGATGGGTTGGTGGTTATAGTTTGGGCACAAGGACAGGAGCTGACCGGTCCAGGTGTAGTAACTGCATCAATTCCTGAAAAGTTTTACAGAATAAATTTATATCCCATAAGTTGTATTTGGTTTACTGCAGGGGTCGGCAACCTTTTAGGCGAGGCGTGCCAATTTACTTGTTATTTCCATGTGTTACTGACCTCGCGTGCCAACGTTTTTCTAAATAATAGTGGTTCGTGCCAGCAGATATCAATAATAAAGAGAAAGCAGAGTGTTTTGTGCATGTAAGGCTGAATTTTAAGATAATGGCATGATTAAAACTATAAACAAGCGGTGTAACAGGTTAAATTGTTGCTTGCCCCCCCCCCTTGTTGCAAGGCTTTCGTGGATAGGCCTGTCAATCAAAATTTCGGGCCGAAACGGGCTTCTCAAAAACGTTTCGGGTTCGGGCTTATACATTCGGGTTCGGGCCGGGTTCGGGTTCGGGCTCAAATTTCGGGCCCGCTTGCAACTCTGTCCCAGTAGGTTGATGCTGAAACAACCACCTATGAATTGGACAAGTGTGCGACTAATCAAAAAGTAAATCGAAGCAGTGTAACAATTTAGAGTGGTCTGGAGGTGCGTGCAAAAATGTTGTGATGAGGCACGGTAGGATCAAATGTCCAAAAGTGGAAATAAAAGCAAAGCGCAGAAAATTATAAATCACTTTGGAGGGCAATTAGGAACAAAAATGTATGATGTGAAAAAAAAACGATTTTGTCTTTACACACATTTTCCATCTCGACTTCGCAATTTTCAACAGATCGTAATTTTCCTATGTTGAAAAGATATAGTTTAGGCAAAAGAGGGATTTAAAGTCAATTAGTAAAGTTTTATGCAAATCGATTTTATTAATCATAATGAAAATGCAGGATTCTTCTCCTCTCATTGGTACATAATTTCTGTTCTCCAGAATGTACAAGATATGATACACGAAATTATGATGTTTAAAAAATACGCTTAGGCGACAGTAAAATCTCATAACGTTAGCTGAAAAAAATCACTGCTAACTTTCCGATTTTAATTTGTGAATGGCAACATATAAAATTGTCACTATGGCAATTTTGATATGCATCAGATCTAAATATTAAATAGTAAGTAAGGTGTGTTTAATTTTTTTTCCTTTAGCCGCAGGGCCCCCCCCCCAATAATACAGCAGTTGTTGCAAGCGCAAACAAAATGTTAACATTTTTAGAAATTATGGGTAAGGGCGCTCCACTCGTTGTTGATGGGTTGGTGGTTGTGGTTTGGGCACAAGGACAGGAGCTGACCGGTCCAGGTGTAGTAACTGCATCAATTCCTGAAAAGTTTTACAGAATGAATTTATATTCCATAAGTTGTATTTGGTCTACTGTTAACTACTAAAAAAGACAATTACCACTACAAAACCTTAAGGTGCAAAGTACCCACAGAAAAAATGAAAATGTTGAAGTAGCAAAGATTTGGTCATCTTGAGCAAATGATAGGTACAATTCTTAAAGCACATCGTAGTGCACAACGTAATGGTGCAAACGCGTTACACAACCTAAAATTGGGAGCATAATAACCGTCTATCTCAAGTTCTTATATTTCGAAATTACAAACTTAATGTCGGAATGTCGGAAACAAGCCTTCCGAGCGCAAACCAAATTTGCGAATCCCAAAACCTTCAATCTTTGTGATTTTGCAACTTCTTGTCAAAGAAATCTTTTAAAGGTGCCTAAGCGTTTTTAATATTCAACAATGGCTCTTTTAACAAAAAACTACACGCATAAGTGTACACGCAAGCGACGAACGCTCAAAATGCAGACCTTTACGTATCAATATCTTCTCAAAAAACAACGGTTTGCGAAAAAAAATAACAGATAAAATCAATGTTTACCCCCCCCCCGCATAAGTGTACACGCAAGCGACGAACGCTCAAAATGCAGACCTTTACATATCAATATCTTCTCAAAAAACAACAGTTTGCGAAAAAACACACAGATAAAAACAACCTTTAAAGCTTGACCTCCGAGTTAAATTTTAGAATAACTTGTCTTAATTGCTGTGTTAAACCTACCTGGGACAAAAGTAATATTAGTCTGTTCGCTGTTTGTGCAAGTCGGTTGGATTCCGATTGTGTAAGAACTTCCAGGTTTCAGTTTGCCGAAACTAGCCCGTTTGTTTACAAGCGACGTGTAACTTGTCAGAAGCAATCCGTTCTCGTACAGTTTTGCGTTATAACGGAAACCAGTGTAGGCCGAAACCACCCTCTTCCAGGAGACAGAGATGTAATTCTGTCCTTTACTTTCCACTTTAATATTTACTGCCGTGTCTCCTGAAATGAATTGCATCAAGGAAAATTACATTTTAAACCATTCAAGCGCATTCGGTAGTTATTAATTTTTAAACTTAAAAATTAGGTTATTAAACTTAAACATTGAAAAAACATTGACAATGTTTCCAGCATTCTAGTTGTACCTTTACAATGACAAGTTAGCTACAGACAGTTTACACTATTTTGACTATAGTCGTGCAGCTGGTGACAAGACATTGGTCGGACAGGTTAGCATCCAATTTGTTGGAAATTACATGGTGAAAGACATTTTTGTCACATCTTAAGATACTTGCTACCACTGGAAAAATAGTGTAAACTGTCTGGAAAAACCTTACTGGTCGAAACAGCGTGCACTGCTTGCAGTTANCATCTCTTATGACGCCATAAACTCTACAAAGCCTTGCGAATCAATCACCCAAGTAGTGACATTGACTAATAGTTATTGGCTAATATACATAATTCCTCTGTTTGTTGCACAGGAAATGAGTGACGTGACGGCAAAAATTGCACGATTACGTGATTACGTACAGACTGTTGAAAAATCGGACCAAACTCTAGTGGACAAAACTGATCGCATCACAAACGACTTGGAAGCCCGGGCCGCGGACCGGCGGTTGCCGACCACTGCTTTAAATAACTTGTTTGTTTCGTTAAAAACAGACTAAGTGTGAAAGACCTTTCGAAACACTTCGACATTTCGAGTCATCCCAGCTAATACAGATGCTCCCGTATCTGCCTGTCGCACACGACCCGGTGTCGCTGCACATTGAATAAGAAGACGAATCGCATCGACCTGAGTAAAATTTAAATAAGAACAAGAAAATATGCATCGGTTTTGTTTGACCTTACCTACACATATGATTCCATTGCCAAAATAACCTAAATTACAATTGCAAGTAAAGCTCCCCGGTGTGTTGGTGCATACCGCCTCCTCGTGGCAGCTATGGGTGCCCTCAGAACATTCGTTGATATCTAGGAGTTAAGCTGTTTTACCTTAAAACAGTTTCAAGCTTCCTAACGTTTTACACAAAGTGTAAATCCTTAGTTTTGCCAGAGGATTTTACCACACAAATATTAATTTGATCATTAAATTTTTTATCGTTTGAAAATTACCAAATAATTTTTTGCCTGATTTTCAAACATCCAAATATATTTAGGCAGACAATTTACGCTTTAAAAAAATCAAAACCAGAAATAAACAAGCCAGTATATTTGCATAAAACATAACGTTTTGACAATCAACCTTCGTGAATGCAAAACCAAGCAGCGCGTAAAACCGGGAAAGGCATTAAAAATGGCGAGAACAAGCTCGAATGGTAGGCAATCTACACGCTGTTATTTACACGTTTTTAGTGACTGATCCTTGTGCAGTGACTTACCCACACAACTCGAGTTTTGCGCTTTAAAGCCGGTCCCACAATCCCTGGTTGTCATCACGGTAGTTGAAATCGTCTTGGTGGGCTCTGTGGACCAATTGATAATTATATATTATCCGCCAAACTTTATCTGCTAAATTAAACTCGCCCGTTGTAACTAAGATGGTAGCAGAAGCTGACCCTGCTTGATTGCCGGCTATCACCGTTAGGTTGTATGTGGTTGAAGGGAGTAGAAAAGAGAATGCCGCTTCTTCGTGCAAGTGCTGCTCATACGATGTGTCACCACCGGAGAGAAATGAATTTGATCCTAAAGCTCTCGGGGCACTCCATGCAAAACTTAGCCCCGTTCGTCCAATCCAAATAGAGCGTAGGTTGTCGATGGACGGTTTTGTGTCTGCATACAGTCAATAAAGTTTACGGAAACAAATGTTTCAGAATAAAATAATTGCCGTATTTTTCGTGATGCTTTTTTCTACGTGGCAACAGCAAACAAGTTTTCTCAAATTACGTTGAGCATTTCTTCATATGATTTTTCAAAACCTTGGGTTCTTGTAATCTCGAACTGCGCACTTTAGATATTGTAAGGCAAGTAACCCGGCCATGCGCCGAATCTAAAAATCCGTTTCATAGATCCAGTAAAATTTATTGATTCTAGCGGCATTTTGAAACGCCCACAAAACGTAATTTGAATCACTCGCTTGCAGTACGGTTTCACGCACTAAACTTTATTTAATTACCACAAGTTTCTACAGCCACAAATGTTTTTTATCAAATTGCCACATTCAAATGCAGGTCGCAGGTTGCTCACCTATGATGTAAACTTTCAATATTCAAAAGAAGAGTTCCATGCATTTGTTATACTCTTAGAATTCAACTTACCAAAAATTGTAGTAGGAAATACCGGAATGTCGCATCTTGACATTGAAAAACATTCTTTGCCACCACAATGTCCTACAACGCAAACAAAAATTTGTGAAATGCATACGAACCTGTTGCTAAGTCAATTGACTTACTTTAAAGTTTTGAGAAGTTTTTTGGGGTAAAATAGGTTTACACGAACGGTTAGGGAAAAAGTAAAAGTAAACTGCATCTCAGATGCAAGTATGAATGTTGTTCATCTAATCTAAACCGTGTACTTTTTTGTCATAAAAGGCCTAGAAACGATACGAACACATAACAGCTTGGCAACAGCTTATAGCTGTTGCTAGTAGTTTTCACAGTGCACATTAACTATTATACTATGCCTATACAGTATCATCCAATCCAAACTAACGTCACCAAAATTAAAGAAAAAAACTCTGGGTTGTGTCATTTTCACTTCGAAACCCGCAAATCATCCAATGAAATGTTTTATTCATTTCGAACCTGCAGTAATCGTTATACGAATACCTGAAACATTTTCTTAGTGTGCAATTAACCAATGGGTATTAACCTGAAATGAGTAATTTACACTTTTAAGGGGAAAATAAATCATGAGGTTTTGGTTCTAAAACGTAATAGTATAATGTGGTTAACATTACGTAAACATTAGTGCAATTTTTATTGGAGGAAAATACTTACGTGTGCATATGAGACCATCCCCAAGGAAGCAGCCGCTGCATTTGTTGGTTAAGGATGAGTTTGACGCTGGAGAATTGCTCAAAACTAAAATGTTTGCATGAAAAAATTGCCGTTGAAATATGAAACTTTAACGCAGAGCTTTGCAAACAAAAATTGCTATTGTGGTTCTTTGTGAAAAAAATAGGAAAAGTGGTTCTGGGTGTCAGAATTTGTCCCCCCCCCCATTGCCGTTGAAATATGAAACTTTAACGCAGAGCTTTGCAAACAAAAAATGCTATTGTGGTTCTTTGTGAAAAAATTAGGAAAAGTGGTTCTGGGTGTCAGAATTTGCAATAAGCATTTTGTTCTAATCTCAAACCCATTTTAATTTTTTGTTAATATGCAGACTTTTACTCAAACTGCTGTGCAGGTCAGTATTTTTGAACAAGGCCGACAAGTGAGCCATGAATGTAACGTAGGTAATGAATGCTTTTCAACAGCATGGTTATCACAGTGCAAATATATGTAGACCTAAATAAACATACTTACCACTCGTTATAAAATTTTAAAATATAATTGGTGATTAGACTAAAAAAACAAGAAGAGAAATAGAGCGACAATATTTGGAAATTGTTTTGAAACAGAGGAAAATAAATATGCCCATAGTTACCATCACTTTCACGAGTTTTTGCGATAAGTGTTCTTGTTGTTGTCCCTTGAAAGTTTCTTGCTGTTATAGTCACTTCATATTGGGTGTCTGGCTTCAAATAGATAAAAGCAACCTGACTTGTACCGGAGCGAAAACTTCGTACACCATCAATGGAAGCTTGTCCCCCCCCCCGCTGGCATTCCAGGCCACAAACAAACTGTTTGATGTTCGCCAAAGCACTCTGACATCACGAATCAGTGGTGAATCTGCAATTCGTACCGAATGTATCATTGTTAATACTTTGGAGCCTACAAATAAAAGTCACAGAACTGAGACAGCGGCACAACTTGATTTATAGTCGAAATAAGGCACTCTTGGCAAATTTGTTGATTTGAGGCTAGGTGACTGCTAAGCAAATCAAACTACCAATGGTGTTCATATCAGTTTGGTCACAACCGTATTTTTAAACGCGTTTGGAAAGAAATACGGTTTGGCCCCCCCCCCACTTGATTTATAGTCGAAATAAGGCACTCTTGGCAAATTTGTTGATTTCAGGCTAGGTGACTGCTAAGCAAATCAAACTACCAATGGTGCTCATATCAGTTTGGTCACAACCGTATTTTTAAACGCGTTTGTAAAGAAATACGGTTTGGAAAAAAAAAAACTTTTGGGCTACGATATTGTAATATGTTAGCATTTCGGATTTTGAAACAAATAATAAAAGGAAATAACAGCTATGAACAAAATACAAACAAGTTAGTTATATTTGGGTAATAAATTAATCATTCTCTCTTTCAAAACAGTCACTATCGCCCAGGGAAAGAAGGTATTTGACGTTTTGCCAAATATAGGTTTTCGGTTCGAAGCTTTTAAGGCGCATTCATTCGTTTATAAGTGTTGTGTAAATTGTACATTTTGACTTAATCCATGTATGTATTCCAGCCAATGGACCATTAATGACGCGCCTGTGTCTGTACGTCAAGCTGTGCTTGCCATAAAAGGCATTTACGTCAAGCTGTGGTTGCCAGCTGTACGTCAAGCTGTGCTTGCCATAAAAGGCACCAGAAAGTTGCAAGAGCGTTTATAAAACGCAGGACAAACGTATGGTTGGCGCATTTCCTAAAGCACTGCCCATTCATCATTTTGCAAATCAAAATCCTCACCATATCAATAAAGTCGTGACGAATTGAGTAACGAAGCAAAAAAATACCAGAAAGTAATCCGGGTAATTATAACTTAAAAGAAATGTAGAATTAGTTTGTCTCACCACTTATACAGTTTTGCTTGCAGAAACAGGTGTAGCCGTTAACTCCTTCTTTACATTCGCCTCTTGGGGAACACGAATCATCGCAAAAACCTACAAAGTTAAAATGTATATAAACTGTTATACAAGACGAACGGGGTTTATATATTCATGTTATGATAACTGATAGACTAGACGTACCTCTGCAATCAAAACCGTCTCCGACAAACCAGTTTTTACATTGACAAGTGTAACTTCCGTCAGTGTTGATGCAATTTGCTTCAATATGGCAATTGTGGGTTCCTAACGCGCATTCGTCGATGTCTGAAAAAATAGCTTCAAAATGTGCAACTTAAAAGTGCCTAGGTTGATTCCAAAAGTAAAGGTGCATTTTAATGTGTTGTCGTTTCTACCGCTAAAATTTAGGTCAAGCATCAGCTAAAACGAAGTAGCTTCAAAATGGACGTTTAAAATGACTTTAATAAAACATTCTACCCTTACAATTCATTTATTTGGAAAACGTTGAAAAGCTTGTGTCATATTTTCAACCAGGGCTGATTAACACAAGCATTAACACCACTACCAAACGCGGTACGTACCTTGACAAGCCACAAATGACCATAGGGCAACGATTATAACAAAGTAAACGATCATTTTCTTCACACTTCACACTGCCTATACTCTTACGTACTGAAATAGTCTACGGTTTAGTTTAAGCTCTCGTGAAAGCAAACTGCCCAGGAAGACCGTCATCAGTTTCACTTCCGTACGTGAGCTTATATCACAACTTCCGTACGTGAGCCATCATCATCACAAACTTTTTTGTTAACATCGATCATTTGTCGCATTTTTGTTCACCATCAATTATCTGATTAAAAAGTTTTTTAAAATACAGCTGTCAAAATCAATGTACTCTCAATGTATTTTGGTTTTGTGTGTAAGGAAAAAAGAAAACAGACCTGCCAATACTCTATGTTGCATTAACACAAAGCACAGAGTTTGCCTAAAGTTGGAAATAATGTACAGAAAATAGCTGGGGTACCTGGACCTACGGAAATAGCCTTCAGCAAAAAACAGACTGGAGTCGGTAACCCTGGAAAATAGGTCGACCCACTTATATTCTAACTTTGTCGCACAGTAAAGTCACGTATAGGATGCTGGTAATTTGTTATTCCATCGACATGAAGGCAGCACGATTTTGTACATCATCATCATAAACTATGCAACATTTGTCGCATTTTTGTTCGCATCGCAGCGTGTACTAAAATGATGTAAAGTTATGCAGCTCGTGGGTAAAGGAAGAAATGGTTTTAGGGTAGGGGAAACCAGAAAAGCGTACCGGTATCGCCGTCAAAACAAGTTACGGGATAATTATTATTCTCTCATCCGGCAAGTTTCGATTGCTGGTAGTTTTCCTGTTTTAGTCCATCAACACTCATTAGCAGAAAATTAGGGTTGCTTGTTTTTCGCACAGCAAGATCTCAATAGATGGTTTTGTTTAATTGACAAAGGCATGTTAATGCTTCCATGTGTTCAAACCTTAAAGTTATAGCTTGTGCGTAGTTGTACACGCATGCATTGCCTTTGTCAA
>QLIY01003018.1:1291-14562 GCA_003260075.1 Phallusia mammillata | reverse complement strand
GTAAAATCAATATGTGTCCCCTTCAGGGAAGGGGACCCATAATTATGAGAAAGTTTGGTGTTGTAAGATTAAATAGAATGAGTAGTATTCTGCAAAAATAAACATATGGAGTGCAAACTATCCAATTTTAAACCAATTCACACATTTTTAAAGGTTGTCCTATTTTATGTTCTATTTGGAAAAAAAATAAACTTTTTTAAACTTAACAATTTACCCCTATAAATGACAACAAATACAAGCTGTCCAAATTTCATCCAATTCAGGCATTGTTCAAAAAACTCACCCATTTTGGGGGCCTAGTAGTGTAACTGTTGGGGTTGTACCTGCAAACTAAAAAAATGCCAAATCACAATGGCCCAATCAACAGTCCTGTAAAATTTTGTCCTAATCGGCTATTGTTTAAAACTTTGACCACTGGAGGTGTTTTAAGCAAAAATGACGTCATTAGGCTGTTAACATACCCATGCCACCACATATTCAAAACAGACCACAAACAAAAGTAACATATGTCGTCCCGCTGTCTTTATAGTACTATTACACCACAGAAACGAATGGTTTGTGGTGCAAAGCAACATACAAAAACGTTTTACACTTTGGGGGCTAGCAAGGTAAATATTGGGGTAATCCAGACAAATGAAGCAGATGACACATCTACATTCATGGAAGGGGGCCCATATTTACCTTTTGTTGGTGACAAAAGGGCAATGATAGTACTAAACTAGAAGGGTGGCATAGTACATTTTGCAATTGCACATACATTATGACCTATTTTTTGACATTGCTATATTCCTTATGATTATATCAAATTGGGTACCATTTTAGTCAAATTTTTTTACAATCTTTGTTTCCGCAGGCAGCGACTCATGGGTGTCCACACATGTAAAGTTGTAAAGCATTTTAGGAGAAATCCATAGGGAAGTTTAGTGTTTCAACGGCAAACACAATCATGCTATGTGAAGTACAATCTACCAAAATCTCATGCAACTCAAACATTGTTTTTAAGGACAGATGGGATGAATGGTAAGAAATTAGGGATGTTCAAAGTAGAATAACTAGGTATTCTAGAACAGTTGTTTCAAATCTAGAATATCAAATCCAATTCTTATACTATTTTTAACTGTGCAGTCATTAACCTTGGCAACAAAGAAAGTAGACCAGTTTAATACATTATAAAACTTATTTTTCATTTAAAATGTAAAAAACAACCAACCAACACAAAGAAAATCACTGGAAAAAATCTTTTGTTACCAACGGCGCAAGCACACATTTATATCGATTCCAATTACCCGATGTAAAATGGATTCAAATCCAAATTCAAATTACTTTGAAAATCCCTATAAAAACACAACAGTTGACATCATAAAATGGAATATTGGGAAAATGTGTCATTAAAGTTGGACTTCATTTAAAAAAATTACCCATTTTATGGGGCCAGTGGAGTAAATGTCAGGGCTACACCGTTAAACTCACAAGTCCACACCTTGAACCATCAAATTTAACATACTGTCAAAATTGTACTGCTAAACTGTCCAAATTCACTTAAAAAAAGAGTGAGGATTATATCTAGGTTACAAAAGATGGATGGACATCACCACTCATTGATGACTGCCACAGTGATGTAATGTTTTTGTGCGCAGTTTGCATAGAATCACCATATGTGCCTCAAAAAGTGCGACAAATCTATAAGTTCAGCATACCATTCACCTACCTGTTTTGGTCGCAGGCTAAACCAAGCATGTTTTTATGCTAACAATAACGGCAGATCTTTGCCTAATCCCTTTATTTGTCGCTACTTTTGTTAATGCTTTAGTGCAGGGGTGGGCAACTGCTGGCATGCAAGGTGGTTTTTCATGACACTCCAACTGATTTGAATGTTTATATTAAAGTAACAATTTAACCAGTTACACAACTTGATTATAGGTTTTACCATGCTATTGTCCTAAAATTTGACCTTACATGCTCGAAACACTCTGCTTTCTCTATATTACTGATACCTGCTGGCACGAACAACTACTATTTAGAAAAACGTGGGCATGCGACGTCATTAACACATGAAAATAACAAGTTTAGTGTTTTATTACTATTTAAACTAGAAGAGTGGCTTTCTGATATACTTCCATTTTATATATTCTATACGATATTTACCAATTTACTATACACATCATTTGATCTACACATATGATTGTTTTTGTAAACAAAAACTAATGGGTCCCCACACGCGTGTTTGTGCGGATTTACGGTAAACAAATGTTGCGGTGATTTTTAGATTCTTAAGGACAAATTTTTAGAAAGCATTAACCCAACAATAAAAAAAATTGTTCGTATTCTTTTTGCACTATTATTGTCATGTAATTACAAAAACATTAAAAAAACGTAACAAAGACTTAAATCTAATCTCTTGCTTTAACCCAGATATAGTCCTCCAAGGTCGGGCAATTTTTTTTAGAAAGCTGTAACAGTTGTGTTACAGACACTTTAAATTAAAAAGCAATTTGCTACAAGTGTATACATAACAAATTGTTTTTCATTTAACTTTGTTTCGCAAAACGAGTACCATTGACCTGTAGTAACCTCTCAGGGTGCACACGCCAAACGACTGTTTGACCTTTTGACACCGTTTTCAATAGCACGCCGTCATTCGTGTTCAACAATACTGTTAAGCCTAATTTATACATGCCTTGAGTATTGACTCCTAAATTGATTGTCAAAAAAACGCTACGTTATGAAGAAAGTTCTGAGCTGTGTTTGTAATACCGACTAGTTGACCTTAAGTAACCCGTGATCATGCGGCGGCCAACCTGACAGCGAGCATTTAAAAAAACATTTATTTGGCAAAAAAGTCAAGTTAATTTTTTCATCTTAACTTTTATTAACAAAGTTTTTCTTGACATATACAAAACCGAAGCACGGTTATTAGGCTTAAATCACGTCATAGGTGTAAAACCTTCGCCAAAACTAAAAATGTGAGTGATAACTTAATAAAACGACATAGCATTGCTGTGCAAAACAGCTGATTTCTAATCACTGAAACGATGTCTCGTAAAACGTCTGTCCGACGTCAAGCTGAGCCCTCCCGCTATCGTAAACCAGTGAGTTACTCTCTTGGTACTTCTGCCTACAGTGTCTTTCTTGACCAAACGAGCGTTAGACACATTTACGTTTCGGGGGCCTGTGGGTGAACCGCTGGGTCATTCGGGGTCAAACTTCTGGAGGATCAAGTTCAGATTGATAACTAACATATGTACAAATTTGAATAAATTTGAAGAACTCCTTCTTTACCGCACAAGCAATAAAAACCAGCGTTAAAAATTTTAGGTTTCGGAGGCCTGTGGGTAAACCGCTGGGTAATTCGGGGTTAAACTTCAGGAGGATCAAGGTTGGATTAATAACTAACATATGTCCGAATTTGAATAAATTTGAAGCACTCTTTCTTTACCAAACGAGCGTTACATAATAAATTTAAAGCACTCTTTCTTGACCAAACGCGTCTCACAAACCAGCGTTAGACAGAAAAAAGAAAAAGAAAAATACGGACAAAAAATATGTGTTCCCCTTCCCTGAAAAAATAGTAAAAATACAAACCACATCCAATAAGATTGCAAGACAAAATGCAAGTAGATCACACATAACACATGTGGGGGGGGGGCCTGAAAAAATAGTAAAAATACAAACCACATTCAATAAGATTGCAAGACAAAATGCAAGTAGATCACACATAACACATGTTCTGTTGCTTTATATAACTATGACACTACAGATATTTTTCAATCATGATGCCTTGCAGCGAATCAGACATTTTACAACTGGGGGGGCTTGTAAGGTAAACTGGGGCTATGGCGTCAAATGATACAGATGGCATATCTACATGACTATCTGTACTATCTGTGAAAGTTTCATTCAAATCCTGGTATAGAAGCATGGACAAACTTCAGGGGGAGAAAAAAACAAAAATAAACAACCAAATTAAGTAAATTCAACATGTGTATCCTTAGTAAAGAGGAGCCATAGTTAAAGAAATAGAATCATAATCATATTTTTTAATATACCTGTGTTTTTCTTGGCGTCTCTTTTGTTTTTCTTCATCACCTACATCATTAGCTGCAATACTTCTATAGTCAGTATCTCCAGCAAAATCACTGTTGTCATTTTCTGGACAAAACATAATTGACAACATAACTGACAGGTACATTCAGTTTAACATGTAAAAACTAATTCATTGGTTAACAGCGCATTTGTGGATGATTGCATAATTTGCAACAGGTGGATCAAACAAAAAAAACAACAACTAGAAGGGTGACTTAGCACATTTTTGTCATTGCACATTTTTGTCATTGCACATACACTATAACCTATTTTAAAACATAAAAAATACAATACATAAAAAATTAAAATTTCCTATGCTTATTTTATATTGGGTCCCATATTAGCCACCATCCTTAATAACCTTAGTTGTTTCTGCAGGCAAAAACTCATCGGTCCCCACAAATGCAAAGTTAAAACTAGAAAGGTAGCTTTCTGATATACTTCCATATATTCTATATCCACAGGTGCCCACTTATGGGGAGGCAGGGAGGCGCCACCTCCCCGGGTATCTGAGTCACTGATTACATCATAAACAAACAAATTTACAAAAAAATGCACATACAGTTTTGCATTAACTCTGTTACTACTACACAGTCAACGACTGTCTAGTTTGAACAGAAAAACCCTTCTAAAAATCAAACAATGCATATTGTTCTGTCACAAACGTATACTTCAAGTGTTATATGCAATGAGCCATTGGATTAATTATTAGGGGTCACCAAACCTACAGCCTGCGAGGTCATTTCAGCCAGCCAGCCCGCGACCTATTTTGTTTGTTTGCCACATTGTATTGATAACTTTGTTATAATAAAAAACTAGAAGGGTGGCTTAGCACATATTGCCCTTGCACATACACTATAGCATATTTTGAAACATTAATATATTTCCTACACTTATTTATATTGGGTCCTATATTAGCCATCGTCTTTTATAACCTTGGTTGTTTCTGCAAGCAAAAACTCATGGGTCCCCACACATGCAAAGTTGTAGATAATGCATTTCAATAGATAACAATGAGTAAGTAGGATAACTAATTGAGGTTCAACACACACAAACTTAAACGAAGGAAACCACAATGACTCAATCAATAGTACTGCAAAATTTCAGTCCAATCTGCCAACGTTTAAAATTTCAACCACTAGAGGTGTTTTGAGCAACAACCGTTAATGTTTCTGACGTCAAAGGGCTGTTAACAACCCCCGAACTGCAATGGCGCAATAACGATAATTGGCATACTTTACAAGCTATCCAAATTTTAGCCAATTCTGACATTGTTTACAAACTCACCCCTTTTAGGGGGCTAGCGGGGTAAATACTAGGGTTATCCGGACAAACAAAGTGGGATGCACATCTACATAACTATATCTACCATCTGTATAAGTTTCAGCCACATCCATCAAGCATTTGATGGCAAAAAGAGTCAGACAAACTTCGGGGGAAAAAAACATTTTAGGGGGCTAGCGGGGTAAATACTGGGGTTATCAACAAAAACAAAGTGGGATGCACATCTACATAACTACATCTACCATCTGTGTAAAATTCATCCAAATCCATCAAGGATTTGATGGAAAAACGAGTCGGACAAACTTTGGGGAGAAGAAAAATAAAAGAAGAAAAAAACAGAAAAACAAACAAACATTTTGAGTAAAATCAATATGTGTCCCCTTCAGGGAAGGGGACCCATAATTAATCTACTACTTACAAAAGTTTCCTGTCATGACATGTAGAATTGATATTATCTACTTTCATAGCATTGCAACGCCCAGGATTGATCCAAAGCCAGTTCACAGACAAGACAACAAATGTTAATTGTGCGCCAACAGTTGCCTTTTTTGTGATACTAACATGATGCTAACCATATCTTGGCGCATCTATAAAAATTGCCTTGTGGGCTAAGTTTGGAAAGACGGCACTAGGTCATGTAAACTATTCAGCTCGCTCGAATAATTATTATTATTATCCGGCCGTTAGCGAAAAAAGTTTGGTGTGACCCCTGGATTAAATCATGCAAGAAGTGTTTAAAAAAACTTGGTCAGCAACATCAACACAAATTCAACATAATATCATTTTAACTTTAAAAAAGAAGTAACCAAAATTTTTTTCAGGGTGAGCAGGATGACATGAAAATGACATTTGACAGCCACATAGCTTGCAAGCCCTAAAACAGTGCCGCTTCGTTCCGTAATTGTGGCTTACAAAGCGCTTTTGCAGGACCAGCAGGAGCTACAAAGTTATTAAGAGCCAGATAGTGCTACTATTCATTAGTTTCTTTACAGACCCCCCCCCCCCCCCCCCCCCCCCCCCCCCCCCCCCCCCCCCCCCCCCCCCCCCCCCCCCCCCCCCCCCCCCCCCCCCCCCCCCCCCCCCCCCCCCCCCTAAACACATCATTTGATAGACACATACGATTGTTATTGCAAACAAAAACGAATGGGTCCGCGTTTGTGTGTATGTGTCGATTTACGGAAAATAAATGTTCCGTTTTTTTTTTGGGATTCTTAAGGACAAATTATTAGAAAGCATTAACACAACTCTAAAAATGTTTTGTCTGTATTTTCTTTGCATCATTGTTGTCATATAATTACAAAAACAGTGAAAAGAACTAAAAAAGTACTTTCAGTTTAATCTCTTGCTTTGACCTCAAGAGATATTGTCGTCCAAGGTCAGTTTTTAAACACAAATTTTCCCAGATAGCCTTTACAGTTGTATTAAAGACACTATAAATTACAAAGCCATTTGCTACAAAGTTATACATAACAAACTTTTTTCCCTTAACTTTTTTTCGCAAAACGAGTACCATTGACCTGTAGGAATCTCTCACTGTGCACCTAACGACCATTTAAATACCTTTTGACATTGTTTTTAATAGCCTGCAGTTAGTGTTCAACAATACCGTTTGGTCTCATTTATCCATGACTTAAGTATGGATTCTTGATTTGATCAAAAACAGTAAAGCTTCGTTATGCCCCCCAAAAAACTGGACTGTGTGTGTTTTTATGCAGTAAAACGCCCTGATCGTACACTCACTTGGGACTTGTGTCCGACTGACAGTGTACGCATATTATGAGCTGTGAAGGTAACCATTTAGCCAATTAGGGCAAAATTCGAACAAACAGGTAAATACTAAACAAGTAACGCACTGCAAACAATTGTTTAAAATTTCAGCACATTAAGGCTAGTATTTACTCAGTACAGCAGTTTTAAAAATTGTCTGTTTTGGGGACCTGTGGGTGAAACGCTGGGTCATTCGGGGTCAAACTTCAGAAGGATCAAATTTGGATTAATAACGAACATCTGTGTTAGTTTAATTACTCTTTCTTGACCAAACGTGTGTAACAAACCAGTGTTAGACAGAAAAAAGGACAATATGAGTCCCCTTCATGGAAGGGGACCCATAATAATGCATTTCGACAGATAACCATGATAAAGTTCGGTTTTATAACGGCAAAATACAGTAAACAGTACTAAAAGCATACTATGGAAATCATATTCAATTTATACATAGTTTGACATTTGTCCTATTTAATGTTCTATTCTAAAGGAAAGAAGGGATAAACGGCAGCAAAATAAATTAAAACACAACAATTGACACCTATCAATAGCAAATTCTACAAGCAGGGAAAACCATTCACCGATTTTTAGAGGGCTAGTTGTTAAATGTTAGAGATATGGGGTAAAACATAGCAATCAAGATCTATGAATAGCAAATTCTACAAGCTAAATAGATTTCATTCAAATTAAACATTATTAAAAAAATCACCAAATGTACGGGGCTAGATGGGTAAATGTGTGGGCATAAGGGTTGACAATTGACACCTATAAATGGCAAAATCTACAAGTTATTCAAAGTTCAGCCAATCTTGACATTGTTTGAAAACTAACTCATTTAGTGGGCTAGTGGGGAAACTGATGGGTTCTTTTCCCATATGATACCACAATGACCCGCACAATTTGACCCGATCGACCAATGTTTAAAACTTTGACAGCTAGATGCGTTTTGAGCAACAACCATTACTGATTCTGACATAACAGACTGTTGACAAACCCCCAACTGCCAGGGTGCAAAAAAAAACCTACCAAACAATGCTATATTCACCCTAAGCCCCAATATTCACCCTACCCCCCCCCCGACATAACAGACTGTTGACAAACCCCCAACTGCCAGGGTGCAAAAAAACCTACCAAACAATGCACAATCGTGGGGTAATTTAAGGTCAAGTCAGTAGGCACAGAAACAACACCATAACTACAGTGGTGTATTGAAGGCATACTTAGTGATTAGCATGTGGCGCTTGTTGTTACGCATCTGATCAATTGATTATGTTTATGTCATGCACTTTGCAATGTCTTGCCAGCGTTTAACTTTTTTCCGACTTGGACAAAAAAAATCAATGACTATGGCGCTAGGCATCAACTAAAAGCATGGGAATGTCTGTTAATATAGCACAAACAGTGATCCCACAACATCTGACATTTGGCTCATTTTTCAACCCCAGATAAAAACAAAAATGTTGTGAGTAAATGCTGCAAAAAAGAGATTTGAACTAGAAGGGTGACTCAGCACATATTGCCATTGCACATACACTACGTACACTTTAGGTGGGGCTCAGCCCCCCCCCCGAGCAATACTTGGTCATACATTATGCCTGGCAGCAATAGCTTATTTAAGCTTTCATAATTGTGCTAATTTCTCTGTGTCTTTATTTTGTTTTTTAGCAGTTGTGAATAATATGTTTTATAGTGTATTAGAGTGATTTTTAATCGGTGTTCTATGGGACACTAGTGCTCCGTGAAAGATCATCAGGTTCTGCTAATAATTTATTAATTTGCCTAGTGTTCCACGGAACACCTGTCAAAATTTACTGGTTTAACGATGGGTGTAAAAGTTTTTCTTTTATGGGCTTCCAAGTAATTATCTGCTTTCAACATTTATTGTTGTGTAATATTAGGATTACAATTGCTTTGGAGTTCTGCAAGATCATTTAATGCATGAAGTGTTACGCACCTCCCAAAAGGTTAAAAAACGCCGGTGTATTTGAACTGGCATGCTCTTATTGTTGTCAAGATTAAGGCTTGCACAACCAAAATGATATCAGAATTGGATTCGATATTCTAGATTCAAAACAAATATTCTAGAATACCCAGCTATTTGTACATCCTAATGATGGTGCATCTCTTTGAGATAATGGCTCTTGTTATAACACAACAGTAAAAAGAACATTTCAGGCCTATTTAATCCAAGCAAAACTTTTTAAAAGCGGGGTCCGGACCCCAAACCAAAAAAAGCCAAAGGACTTATCATTCCTACTTTCATCACTTTGATGATTGGGCATTGTACTTGCAACTAAGCCCCGCTTTCTACTTTTTGGTTCACGATGCCTTTTGGATTTCATGATCGTTATAAGTGTACTCTCCAAACTTTCATCAGTCTGAAAAAATAAAAAAGGTATTTTGACTATATAGCCAATGCAGACATTTACCTACCCTAGGGTTACCATATCTGGGTGAGCAAAATTCTGAAAGGCTTTAATAAATATCTTAGGGGACACCAAACATGTTTATATCGCATGTTGTTACATATTACCAATCTCAAAAGATTTATTTCGAAAAAAAATATATTGGCTTTCTGATATACTTCCATTTTATGCATTCTATGTCTATTTACCAATTTACTATACACATCATTTGATCTACACATATGATTGTTTTTGTAAAAAAATATTAATGGGTGCCCATATGCGTGTTTGTGCGGATTTACGGTAAACAAATTTTGCGGTGATTTTTAGATTTTTAAGGACAATTTTTTAGCCAACAATAAAAAAAAATTGTTCGTATTCTTTTTTCACTATTATTGTCATGTAATTACAAAAACACAAAAAAAAACGTAACAAATACTTTAATTTAATCTCTTGCTTTGACCCAGGCATTTTACGCTAAATTTCAACATTCAGTAGCAGAGTTGTAATAAAAGATTCTTAGAATTTAAATTGTCAAAGATTAAAAATGTCAGTTACTTTTTTTTCTTTCGATGGCTGATGATCCTTGCTTGTCTTGTTGGAGGACAATGTCAGGGCTTTTTCTTGTTCTAAAAGATCATCAATTCCTGCTACAGTAGCTGGAACACTGGGCCCAACATCATGTTTTCTACATGCAATAAGAAAAGTTTCATAAAATAACTTAAGTATGTTAGAGCCACACTGGAATGGTCTTGTAAGATCAGTGCTCTACTACTTGTTCAATTTCACTCTGGTTATAAAACTGCGTGGAACTTCATTAAATAGTGTAAAACAGGTAAGGCTACACAAAAACACGCATATTCACTAAACACCCTCAGCACATAAATATAGTTAGACCTCAGTGAAATATTTCAATACAATGCATTGCTATTAAGATGTTCAAAACAAACCAAAACAGGTAGCCTTCCTAAATTTGTAACATGTATATATTCTATATCCTATATAATGAATCAATCAATAGTACTGCAAAATTTCAGCCCAATCCGCCAATGTTTAAAATTTCGACCACTAGAGGTGTTTAGAGCAACAACCGTCAATGTTTCTGACGTCATAGGGCTGTTAACAAGCCCCTAACTGCCATGGCGACACCTATAAATGGCATACTATACAAGAAATCCAAATTTCAGCCAATTCTGACACTGTATAAAAACTCACCCATTTTAGGGGGCTAGCGGGGTAAATACTGGGGTTATCAACAAAAACAAAGTGGGATGCACATCTACATAACTATATCTACCATCTGTGTAAATTTCAGCCAAATCCATCAAACATTTGGTGGAAAAACGAGTCAGACCAACTTTGGGAAGAAAAAAAAGGGAAGGGGACCCATAATTAAAGCTTGGTGAGTTTATCAGCTACATGGAGCTGTACTACGTCTAAAAAGTTAAACTTTGAAGCGTTTACTCACCACATTTTTTATTGCATAAACATAGTCATTAGCATCAAATGCTAACTGGTAATATAACCGGTATTGAATATTCTACTATGAACAACCCTAATTACTATGTTACATAGTTTGGTTGTTTTTACTTGAGATTTGCTCAGAGTGTTGGAGAAGGTAAACTACACAACATAACAATATAATCATTCTTGTTTAAATTCAGAATAAGGGCTTTGTGTCTCGTTCAGGGCCTGTAATAAAGGTAAAGTTGCACATAAAAGATACACAAACCCTTTTTTATTTACCTGAATGAACCATCTGTAGTGGTAAGTGGTGATCTGCTGCTAGGTTCTACAAACAAACATTTCTCTGAAATCTATTGTTTGTAAATGCATTGCATTACATAAAAGTAACTAACATTTTAGTTTTATTGCAGTCAAATAGTGCTATTATACCTGAAGTGCTATTATAACCCAAGTTGGGAACTTCTGTTCCTGCTGGATAGGATGTAACTGTTGTTTCTCCATTGCTGTCAATTCTGACGATTTCAGTTTTTATTATTTCACCAGTTTTGGCATTCTTCACTAATCGGCGAATTACCTGAGCAAAACAATGAAACAAACTATACACGGATTTTCCATTTTAATATATATATATTTAATAATATATTTTTGTAAAAAATATAGGTGCGACCAATCCGCTCGACATAAGTGCAAATCGCCACCAAGTCGAAACAAAATTGAAAGTTTTCGGCTATTGCAAGTACCGTATTTTCCGGCTAATAAGCCGATTTTCAGGACCTTACGTTTTCGACCTAATTTTCTGGGGTCGGCTTATTGGGCGGATATAACGTATTTATTCGAGTATAATGCACAACATTTTATACTAATTTTCTGTAAAAAACTAGAATGGTGGCTTTCTGATATACTTCCATTTTATATATTCTATATGTTATTTACCAATTTATCTATATGTTATTTACCAAACTATACATATCATTCGATCTACACATATGATTGTTTTTGTAAACAAAAACAAATGGGTCCCCACACGCGTGTTTGTGCAGATTTACGGTAAACAAATGTTGTGTCGACTTTTAGATCTAGGGCAAAAATTTAGAAAAATTAAGGACAAATTTTTAGAAAGCATTAACCCAACAATAAAAATTTTTTGTTCGTATTCAGGTTTCAAACACACTCTTTTTCTAGAAAGTTGTAACAGTTGTGTTACAGACACTTTAAATTTCAAAAGCAATTTGCTACAAGCACGGGCGCCCACTTATGGCGCCGCCTCCCCGGGTATCTGTGTCGCTGACTACGCCATAAACAAGTTTTGCGTTAATTTATGCACATACAGTTTTGTAGTAACTCTGTACTACTGCACAGTCAAAGACTGTCTCGTTTGAACAGACAAACCTTTCTGAAAAATCAAACAACCGATATTGTTACGTCACAAACGTATACTTGAAGTGTTACATGCAGGGTTGCCATACCGTCCTTATTTCTAAGATTTGTCCTTATTTTAAAGGGTAATGTCTTAGAAAAAGTTTTTGTCCTTATTTCTAAGAACTGTCCTCGTGTTTGACGAGTCCTTATTTTGTCTTATTTTTAACAATTACAAGTCAAATCCCTCCTAAAAGTAAACCTAGACCTGGGCTGTCGTGAGATGCACTACGTGTTTTCTACGAACAAGGAGTTGAAACAGATTGTTCCTGGCAAAAAATATGACATGTGGTATGTCGAAGCTCGTATAAATGCAA
This sequence comes from Phallusia mammillata, assembly GCA_003260075.1. Classification (NCBI taxonomy): domain Eukaryota; kingdom Metazoa; phylum Chordata; class Ascidiacea; order Phlebobranchia; family Ascidiidae; genus Phallusia; species Phallusia mammillata. Next base: position 1,826 of record QLIY01003018.1, on the reverse strand, counting down.
AGATTTGTTCAAAAACGTTTATTTCGTTTGATATGAAAGTCCAATTGTTCGTGTGTCCATATTTCGAGTTCCATGTCGATGGCAACCCTGGTTATATGCAATGAGCCATTGGATAAAAACATGCAAGAAGTGTTTGCTAAAACTCGGTCAGCAACATCGACACAAATTGACATCGTTTACAAAGGGGGTAGCTTTTAGTTTTTTTCAGGGTGAGCCGCATAACATGAAAATGACATTAGACGACCACATAGCTTACAAGCACAAACGCAGCGCCGTTCCGCAATTGTGGTCTACAAAGCGGTTTTGTGGGACCAGCAGGAGCAATATTATTAAGAGATAGCGCTACTGCCGAACAATAAAATTATGTGGCATAAACCACTAACTTCTCATTTATGTCATCACAATTAACAAAGAAAGGCACCTGTATACGCACAGTAACGAAAGCATTGATACTTTAAGTCTTGTATGTGATGTAACAAACTGTTTTTGGATCATTTTTATGCGTCCTGTGAAGTGTAAAACTAGGTAAACTTAA
>QLIY01003013.1:4512-14592 GCA_003260075.1 Phallusia mammillata | reverse complement strand
TGAACGTCCAGTATTCCATTGGATCGCCGTTAAATGACATTATCTTCGAACGCTGTAGAAAACGCTCATCAGAGCTGTAGCGAGGTTCCTGCGCTACTATGAGATTATTCCTATTTTGACAATCGTATTGCGGAGTAGCATTGATAGGAGGCTGATGACTTACTTTAGGCAGCTCCTGCCTTTCACAACGTGACAACGCACAAAAATGCCAATTTATAACTTACCAACTATTTTGCGACACAGGTCAACAGGTACAGTACACGTATCAACAGTTGCAAGACGATGAAACAATCGCTGCAATCACTATAGGAAAATACAGCATGCCATAAGTCACACATAAAGCCATGAATTAATTTAGGTCACAAATCGAATTAAACACTCACCGACAATCACGGTAAACAGCCTTCACTTGAAGATTAATTAGTCAGTCGTCACAATATTTAATTTAGCCTTATTCGTCTCTAAAAATGCAACACAAACGAATTTACTTAATGCAGTAATAAATCACCTTACTCGACCACGTTGTACAGTAAAATGAACTAATCATTGCAACATACAGACAAAGGCCTTCTAATTTTACTGTTACGCACATGGCGATTGTAACGTCATAGCAGGGGAATAATGAGACAAGTTAATCATGCGTAACTGAACGTGGAGATGTAACATNGGCCGGTATAGACGTCTGGTCTATAATAAGTAAGGACAACCTGGTCTAGAATCATGAGGCATTGCGTATCCATTTGGAACGCCATCTAGCCAGTAAAGGTGTAGCAACCTTGTAATAATGTGTCATGACATGAGTAAAGGCGCATTGCGCAACAATATAGGGCAGGGCATTCAGCCTCGTGCAATGTAGGAGAAGTCATAGCTCAAGTGATAATTATGTTGCTTGCAGACAATGTGAAAAATATATACAACCGGGCGACTACGCGCAATAGCTAACGTATTTCTCAGAACCACGTAGAGGAATGTGTGCTGACCAGCAGCACGGTGTTGCTACTAAGAGCTAACTTTTCCAAACGAGGGGGAATTACCTTGAGAATAAAGTGTCTCAACTCTTAGAATCGAGTCTCCACGAAGCTAATGGATATAGAGACAAGTAAGTTAAAATGCGATAAATAATTAGTTAAGTCTCGGAAATAAAAGTTCGAAACATATGATGTGTTCACAGCTCTTAGCTCACTTAAAAATAGCAGTGGGTATAAAAAAATAGACAAATTAACATAATAACATAACATTACTGTTAGACATAGCTTACAAAACAAAAATACATATAAAACTTAACTTTTGATTTCTAAATGAACATCATTGAAGCTATTGTTCCGTTTCCATTTTCACATCCGTTTCCATACTCCTTTGACTTCATGTCAGAAGGTTTTTGTTTGGTTGAAAATTGCTTTTCCATGTTACAGTCCATTTGTAAGTCTTTCCAACGGCCAAAGTTCATTTTCGGACAAAGTTCAGAGTTGTTTGAATATATCACGTCGCCAGGGGCACAAAATTGTAAAATTGAATTTAATTTTCTTCTTGAAGTAGATGATGAAAACTTATGACAAGATAGTACAAATTGGTAAGTACTCACGGTCAACGTGGATGAATCCAACACGTCGCGGTCGCCAAATTGTAAGATTGAAGGTCTTACAGCCTTGCGTGTTCAGATTGGATATGAATTGCTCCAGAAGTTGATTGTTTTGTAGTTTATTCGATTCTACTCAGAGCGAATCCACGTACATCAGTTCAATGCAGTACAACAGAACAGAAGTAGAAGTAGAAACAGCGGTAGAATAACGCCCGGCTTAACTTACTACGTATATATAGATCTAGACAAACCGACAATAATTTCAAATATTGTTTACAAACGCTCAACGGTTATGCAATATAATACTCAGAAACTATTGTCCAGCTTAACGGTCAGCATCTTAACGACTCTCCAACCACTGCGCTTTTGTGGTGACAACGCAGTCTGAGTAAACACAAACAACTTCGTACACAACGAGTTAGTAGGGGGAACAAAAGACCGTTACTGCACTCAATCAATCGGCTGTTAGTGGACAAACATTATTTAGGTCGTTAGACAAGATATCAAAAGGGCCTTTCAAATTCAAACGGTGCGTTGCTAGTAAACAACGGCCAAAATTTCACTAGTGGAAATTCCATAAAACAGCAAAAATTAATAAATCGCAAGATTAATACGTTACAATATTGTATCATGCAATCATCTCTAGCTTATGACCAATTTTAGTGGACCACCCAAAAAGTCATCATCGACCACCAGTTGAGAACCACTGCTTCAGGGTTATTTTCTCCCACTGAATAAGATTATGCTTCCATGTGGGGATTCCAACACCATCTGGGGATTCTCAAGGTGGTGCAATTGTAAAAGAACTTTTAGTTGAAACTTTTATTTTCGCTTTTCCGTGTTTTCGGTTCCTCAAAAATGTTAGGTGGGGTCGAAGAGATCTTTGTTTTTCACAAAATGTTTTAGGGTTAGTTTAACGTCTAATTTGTAAAACGCAGGATTTCGGAATATCAAATTTGTTTTTACAACTAATAACAAAACCGGACCAGAAAGTAAAGTCTCCTATAAGTTAAGACAAACATGTTTTAAAAGAATTAAAAAGAAAACCAGCAGGGCAGTGTAACAAAATGTTTATTTACGAATAAAAAAGTGTAATAGATGGATGTTAACTGCTAAAGTATGCTTAGCGTAGATGGGTGAATAAGTTTAAACCGCATGGCTTACCACTTTATATTAGTTTTAATTTCGCTTATACTAAACCTAAAACCTAAATGAAACTATACCATAGTTTTGACAACAGACTAACCAAAACATGATTAGCTTGCTGATACGATTTATAAACAAATACTCAATGCTTTACATGAAAATATTAGGGTAAAATTATCTCAGTATACTTTAGCCCAAAATTTAAGTTTTTTATTACTGGTATGTGATGTACCATGACAACTAAAACAATCATCAAATCACCTTTAAATTTTGCAATGTTTGGCATGCAATGAAAAACTATTTGCATTTAAAATTCTGTTTATTAGCTGTTGATTGAATCATTTTTGACTCTTTGTACACAATTGGTTAAGGAAAAATCAATTAAATGGTCATGGTTCTAAGAGAGACCAAGTTAATGACATTTGAGCTTGTTTATTTTTGTCTGGTACAATGACCTTTTCTGTTTATTAGGTCATGCTATGGTTTTTTGTCGACAAATTTGTAGGAAAGACATTCTTTTACATTATTACAAAAAGCAGATCCGGGGAAACCGGGATTTGCCAGACCTAAAATTTGATTCTGATGGAACGAAATACTACAGAAGGTGATGTTCAAACTAGTGATGAACCAAACAAGGTTAGATTTTTACCAGTTATCATCTACTTTTGTAAAAAACTAGCATATAAGACACCTTGCATTTATTAATCCATTTTTGCAATATTTATGGGTCCCCTTCCCAGGAAGACACTTTTTGATTTTACGCAATTTGTTTGCAGTGGTTGTTTCTTTTTTTTCCTGAAAGTTTGCTCGGCCGATATGCTATTCAATGTTTTGATGGATTTGAATAAAACTTTTACAGCTGGCAAATTTATTTGTTTAAATGCACCATCTATTTTATTTGACTCTGCCCAGTAGGACCATCAGGCTCATAAAGAATAAAACATTTTGTTTGCAAAAATTTTTTGCAGATTTTTGCTGAAAGGGGTAAGGTGCCAATGGTCTAATGGTGCTATAACCATCGGTTAACATACCACATCCTTAAAAATGTTGAAATTTTTAAATGATGTAAAGATTTGAATAATATTGCTGTATTGCATAGTATTTATTGCTGTGTTTTGCCCATTGGCACAATTAGTTTCACTCCATAGCCTAGTAAAATGAAAGACATTTTTAAGCAATTTTTGAGTTGTATGAAACTCATACAGTTTGTAGGTTAAATCATTAAGTAGTGTCAATTGGTGTAGTTTCTTTTAATGTCATATAGTGAAACTGTTACTATAATTACCACACTAAAAATGTTTGTTATTTTCAGGAAAGTACAAATTCTACTGTTGTACCAAAAATGACTTTGCAATCACAATCGGCCAAACAAGCTAATGAAGGTGAAAGTTTAAACAAACAAAAATACCTGATCATTTTACACTTTTTTATTCTGTTCCTAAAGTTTGAAACCAAAGCAATCTTTTCCATGTAGTTTTTGTGTACTGTTTCTATCAATAAAAATTAAGGTCTAAAATAATAAAAAAGCAGAAGTAACACAACAACATTACAGTGAAATCTAAAAACAGCAAAAACATATTAGTTAATTGCATTTTCTATGCAGGCTCAAGCAATAGCCAAACACTAGCTATGGAAAGAGCTACAATTCATGATTCCATTGTTGGAATTCAAGGAAATGTGATTATCAGTAAGAACATTCATAATACATAACTTGCATAGTTAAAACACAGATGCATATATGTAACAATATAGTTTTTAAACTGTTGGTTTGTCAGTAACATTGGTGTATCTTTCATAGTGTGTCCTTTTAAGTAGTATGGTTGTGCTACATTAATTGCTTTGTTTTGTAGCATATCCCACTCTTCATCTTGCTAGTCCCTAAAAGGTCAAATGAACATGCTTGATCTAATTTTAACTAGGAATCTACCTTGTATTAGTAGTGTCTACTGTGAATGCCTAAATTTAAGTTGCACAATGGAAGTGCATTTATTGCATATAAATATATTAGTCAATTGTTCAAAAAAGTAAATCTACCTCACCTTATAGGTGGAGCTACTAATGTAAGAACTCACAGTAGCCAGTTTTTCTAATTTCCGGTAGGTGAAGCAAATATTTTAAATGCAGTTTGTGTAAAAAATGCTGACAGTTAAAGCTATTAGGGTTATTCTAAAGTTTTATAATACATGTAGTAACAAACTCAACCTAAAAACCCAGTTCTTTATGTAAAATTTAGTCCCTAATCCTATCCCACTTTTACTGTTTATTTATTAATCAGCCCTTTCTGCCACCTATCGGTATTTAGCAAACCTTTTTTAATCAGTTAGTAGTTATACCAAAATATTGTTTTCTGTTTATTTACAAACATTTTCTTTAACAGACAATTTTGCATCCAGCAACCAAACATCAGGTCAACCCGCTGCATCTCGTTCAGGTAACTTTTCTTTCACGTCTTACATTATCAGTAAAGTAAACAGTTTCTTATATCCAACTCAACAACTTTTCTGTGCAGACAAACTGCTACATTATATGCCAAAAAAGCAACTTTTGGAACCAGTACAAAATATAATCTCAACATATAAGTATTCTAATACGAGTAACGGTGTAAGAAAAAGTTTGGTTGTGATTTATGTTTTTATTTAAATTTATGTTGCTCATTATGGGTCCCTTTCCCTGAAGGTTTTTTCATCAAATGTTTGATGGATTTGGCTGAAATTTACACAGATGGTAGATATAGTTATGTAGATGTGCATCCCACTTTGTTTTTGTTGATAACCCCAGTATTTACCCCGCTAGCCCCCTAAAATGTTTTTTCCCCCGAAGTTTGTCTGACTCGTTTTGCCATCAAATGCTTGATGGATGTGGCTGAAACTTATACAGATGGTAGATATAGTTATGTAGATGTGCATCCCACTTTGTTTGTCCTGATAACCCTAGTATTTACCCCGCTAGCCCCCTAAAAGGGGTGAGTTTGTAAACAATGTCAGAATTGGCTAAAATTTGGATAGCTTGTAAAGTATGCCAATTATCGTTATTGCGCCATTGCACTTCGAGGGTTGTTAACAGCCCTTTGACGTCAGAAACATTAACGGCTGTTGCTCAAAACACCTCTAGTGGTTGAAATTTTAACCGTTGGCAGATTGGACTGAAATTTTGCAGTACTATTTATTGAGTCATTGTGGTTTCCTACTTTTAAGTTTGTGCGTGTTGAACCTTCATTGCTTATCCTACCAGCCCCCTAAAATGAATTTTTAATTTAAATAGTTTTTACTCCATATAGCATATTTAAATATGTACAGTCCCAATCACTGTGTTTGTCTTCACAATATCAAACTTAAAAGGTTATTTGTCGACTACCCCACGATAGGCTACTGAAGAACAATTTGTTATCAAGACCTTTGCTGCAAAAGATCTTCTCAATTTGTCAGTGTCTGAAATGTTGTCCAGATTTTCTATTTTTTTTAAAGTTTTTAACTGTATCAAAACTGGCATTGCACAGCTAAATCTAGAGATTAAATTCTCGGATTGGAGAGCATTTTTTTATGTTGATGGTTTTACTAATTTGTCTTTTTGAAAAGGTTTTAAAAAAATTTTAAAAAAGCATTTGAAAACCTTTTTACTACGACTAATTCACATAAACATATCTATGAAGACCCACATGTATTTTGAAATTAATATTCGTTATGAATGTCATAAAACCATATGAACGTCATAAAGCCAAGGGTGCTCCTTAAAATGTTTTTCAGGGTTTTCTTCTAAACTCAAGCTTTAAAATAAGCCTAAACGGAGTCATGTCGAAAATATTTCCATTTTTCCATTTCTAACAAATCGGAGTCAATATGCCATATTGACCCAAACAATATTCGATGTGGGCTAGCCTCAAAATTTAACACAGTTCTTTGAAATTTACAAATGTTATTCTCAAATGAGTGTTTCAAACTATAAAATTTAAACACTGTTTATAGTTATCTAAAATTTATTCTCCTAAACTTTGACCTTTTCACAACCCACAAGCCTGCAAATTTAAAATTAAAAAAGCTTTGTTTCTCAAAGTATGTAACTTATAGAAGTTTCAGGCTTCATTAATTGAGACCGTTACTGAGGTTTAAAATGAATTTTCAACTTTTGATTAAAGGCACTTATTTTTACCCTTTAACCCCCAAATATTTATTTTGTTCACATACTTTTTGGTTAATCCTGACACAATGAAATCTTATTTAATTTTAAATATTGTGCTTAATGTTTGTTGTTTAATTTTAGGTCTATTCATCTGCCATGGCACTGTTATGTTTGGACACTGCAGTTAAAAGTGGTAGATCCAAATCTAAAATGCATTTTTGTTGCAGTGTTAGGATTACAGCAGATGATTCCAACTTTAAAACTTCATTTGTCGGTCACTCTCAGCATTCTGGCTGCATCAGCTTTCTATTTGGGTGTAAACTGGTATTACCTGGATTTTATTGGTAAATAGATGGAGTGTTCTACACACAGCAATGTTGCTAGCACCCACTCGACACATTCACTCAGTAGATTGAATTATGTGCCCAATACAGTGGTGGCTTGTGACTTGTTGATGGGTGGTAAGAAAAGTGCATCTAAAACTGCTGTTTTACTGTTGTATTGTTTATGTTCATAAAAGATGGCACAGTTTCAACTAAAAAAATCCTAGTTGAAGCACACTAAAGATTCTGTGGTGCTCCCTTAACCTTGTTCTTAACAAGTGCTTACTCTGCCTATCGGTTAATCCAGCCCTGGTTCTGCAAACATAAGTGCATCACACACAAAGGTGTTGGTAGGGCACTATGTGGGTGTTTCCATGTGATCTATTAACGACTGTTATAGATAAATTATTTGTTAAGTTGTAAATTTCATAGTAGGCTCATTTGACTATAGCCTAAACTTTAAGTTTTTGTGTTACAGTGACCAACTGGTTCATTTCTCCTGTGCTTATCGGATTTGCAGCAGTTTTGCTTTTCTACGTCGTGGAGAGATTCATCGTTTATTCGGTAAATTCGTTTTGTTTAAGAAGTTTCAAAGATTTTTTGATAGCATATAAAACTCTTTGTTGGTGTAACGCAGAATGATCCATTAAAAAACTCTCTTCGATTGATGCCACTGTTTTACATGATTACTGTCGGTGTAAACATCTCTTCCTTTCTTCACGCTGGTGATCCATGTAAGTTTATTAAGTTCCAAATGTTTCGTTATAATATAACGCATTGTTTATTCTCCAAGCACAATCCTACCTTATACCCATATGCGCTGAGTAGGCGGTGGGCTTGTAAAGCCACCTTGGGTTTGTAAAGCCCCTATTTTAGTTTGTTTGTAGCGGTATCGTACGAAACATCGCAAAATCTGAAGATAATTTGGGGGAAAATGCTTTTAAACTACCGTGCTGTCAAAATGGCAAATCGGCGCCTATGCTTATGCCTATATTAAGAACATAAGTTTGTTGATTGATTCAACCCCAGTTTTTCATTACATTTTGCTGTACAAACTTTTTTCCTGGTAATGTCGTCATTTTGTTTTGCAGTTTTTGGACTGAACAACCTCACCCTATGGACAACACTGCTTATAGCACTCGTTTTTATAATCATTTTTTCCGTTTTACCAAGCGATGAAAAAATGAATGGTACGTTTTCTGTGAAAGTTTGTTTTTAAGCTGTTCTTGCCTAAACTTGAATGTATATGCTCAGCTGAGTATATGATTAGCCATGGGATAGGATGAATCCTTATAACCCTAGGAGAAAATTAGGATGTGACAAAGTTTAGGAATTTAAGAGTTCAAGGTTTTGGGCCAGAAACCTATTTGCAATATTGGGCAGTTTTCCGAACGCCGAAAACTGTGCGAATGTCCAAAAATTAAATTTTTAAGGGAAATTTCCGTGAGTTGCAAAAATGTACGATCATTGGTTTTAAAGTCTCAGCAATTTTGCAGTACAATGTAGATCCACTGATACATTATTGGCTAAAAAGAGCTTGTAAACTGTGAAACCAAACATAAAATATTAGTTTGTAACATATAGCAATTCTAATACCGGTATCAGGGAATTCAAAAGGGTTTCTTGCCTATTTATGTAACAACAGGTGTATTATATACGATATAGTTTACTTACCTGATGTTTATTGTGGTTTTAGATAATCGCCTGCAAAAAGCAGTAGAAGCAATTCAAAAACATCAGTTGAAAAACCTTGAATCAAATTCATTTTTACATGGTTTGACTGCAGATGAGTCAAACTTTCCTAAAGTTTATCAGAACTTGGCCGAAAGTGACATTTATGAAATAAAGGAACCACCCATCAGGGAGCCTTTCTATCCATCCACACAAAGAAAAGAGATCGAAAAGTTTAAAGCTTTAAAAACTATAGACTTTAACAATTTGCTATCTACCATGATTAGTGTGGGTTTTCTGGCTCTAATTGGCCCCCCAGGTTGTGGAAAAACCACATTGGCCAAGAGATTGGCGAAATTCACGAATTTCTTTGTGATTTTTCTGAGATTCATGGACTTGGGTCATAGTTTGGTTCTCACTCCTCAGCAGCTACTTATTGATTTTCCCTTCAAAGATGCAGAACAGACAACTAGAGATAATGCCTTTGAATGGATGAAGAAAAACCAAAATAAGTGCGTTATTGTCCTAGATGGCTTTGACCAATCGCCATGGGCTCTAAGCAACGAAAACCCACCGAATGTATCGTACAACACTCCTTTGCCGATTCAGCAGCTTGTAGCGAGTCTTTGCTGCAAGAATTTTTTTGGCCAATCTCTGCTGATTATCACATCTCGGCCTCATGCAATTCTTTCCATTCCATTGTCCCTGCGTCCAAAAGTCACAGTTGTTGTTGGAGATCTTCCAACAGATGACATGCGAAAACTATTTTTTGCATTTGCCGGGAGTCAAGCAGATCATTTGTGGAAAACATTAAACACTAATGCACCACAGTTAATTGAACTTTGTCACAACCCATTGCTGTTACAACTAGTGGTTTACGCTGGTTTAAAAGGCAATGTTGATCAACTTAACACAATAACCAAAGTGTTCTTACAATTTCTACGCAAGTTAGAAAACTCTGTTTACAAAAAAGGTTTAAAATTTCCCGAACTTGTGCAACCACTTGGTAGAATGGCTTACGACGGAATGAGTCGCCAAACTGTTGTATTCACAAATGACGATGTGGAAAAGACCGGCTTGGATGATGTGAATGTACAAGATTTCGTCATCAAGGTTGCTTCATGGAAACCCCTTTTCGAAGGAGACATTAATGCAACATTCTACTTCATACATCAGTCGTTGCAGGAAGTGTTTGCCGCCATGTACATCAGCATGAAAATGCCTGATTCAGAGTTCAACAACGTC
>QLIY01003012.1:0-14619 GCA_003260075.1 Phallusia mammillata | reverse complement strand
GTATCAACCGTAACTCAGGACCTGCCGCTTTACATTAAGTGCTTACCCGCTGTCCCCCCCCCCATATATTATTATATGTTTTATGATATGTCACTCTTGTTTATGTACCTGATTAATATCACATTGTTGGAGATGCCCTTTCTTCAGACAATCAGCATCGCTTCTTGCATTTTCGCACACCCAACATCTCAGTGCTATTCAAACATATATAAACATACATTATTATAATAATGTTTCATTTCGGTAATAGGCTACGTAGTATAAAACATTATTTTTTTGTTTTGTCATTAAATACTAAACAACACAATCACGTTTACATCGAAAGAGAATCGATAATGTAAACTGTCATTGAAATTTAAAAAAGTAATCACACTTTTTGACTAAAATACGATAAAGTTCTCACCATTTCCACTGAGTGCAAAAAAGCACAACACTCCGGCAAGTAATATAAATTTCATCTTCGTTATTTCGTCGCAGTGTGAACACAACGTTTAGCAAATACGTCGAATCAAATCATAAACTGATTTGAACATTGCACATAGCACTTTTATAGCCAACTGAACACGAAAAACAGGTTATTTTCGAATCGAAACCAAGATAATTGTGGGTCCTTCTCCTCAAAATAATCCTGTTCGACGAAATACATCGAAATTTTACCAACAGCTTTTAATTCGGATTAAGGCCTCTCCACGTTACGTATTTCGTAAGTGCAAATCAACAATATTGGTGTAGGCCTATGTGTGTTTATTTGCCTAAAGGTAGTGAGAGAGGCCGCTACAGTAGGCTATATATGTTTGATAAATGATAACAGTTTACATTTTGCTTTGTGGTAATAAACGACAGTCACGCATGGTAATAACGCAGGTTTTCAACGGGTCTGCTTACAAACATAACCGTACGCTTCGTGTTTTAGCAAGCAACTTCGCTTGTTTTTGGTTTGTTCCCCTGTGTAAGGAACGGATTGGAAATTATGCCTCGAATGTCTTTTGCCTGATATTGAAAGCACCCTCCAACGTTTGAGGTTGTGACATCTGATGAAAAAATAAACTTTGGAGGCCCTGCTCGTGATTTTGTGCAAAAGGATATAAGATCAATGTTTGCTGCTATTTTTTACATTAAATATAGAACACACACTCTTAACACGGGTTAAGCTGTGTGCTAAGGTATAAGGCTATATAGCCTACGCCGTAGGCCCTACGGAATAAGGGCTCGTCTTCTGTCAATTTTTGTAGGCAAGGGTTATAATGGAATTTTATGACAGCTGGGTGCGAGAGCAAAAAAGGTTAACACAATTGGTATGAAATGTAGAACATTATTCAATTTGTAAAAAAGTCGTTTTTGTCTAGGCCTACGGTAAATATTTCAATTTAGAAAATCTAGCATATTTTAGTATCGTTATGATTAGAACTAAAATATTAGTCTAAATCCTGTCCAGCCAAAGTTTTATTTCTTTTGACTCCAGAATTCTGTTTTGTTGTCAATTTACAATCAAACGATTTGTTGAGACATGTTTCGAAGAACCAATTAAACACCTGGAGGCAAAAACAAAAACCGCTTTGGGCTAGCAGTCCTATTATCTGCTAATAATCGCCGAAAGTAGTCAACATTACGCATACACTGACTTTCGAATTCTTAGCGGAGTGCAAAATTTCCAGAAACTACAGGTTATTGCTTGATACAAAATCGATTTTCTTTTTTTGTGCGTTTTCGATTTCGTTGTTTTTCGGATTCGTTAAAACTATTTCACAAAACATTGTACTTAAAATTTAAGTCTTAAATGATTGTGAAACTAGACTTGTGAAAATACATTTTTAAGTGTGGGGAAACTCTAACGGTTTGGATTAATCAGTTTTCCCCTTGGGCGTAGATTAGTAAAGGAATGACGTCACAGTCACACACCGAAAGACCGAAAGACTTTGTTTAGTTGATTTTAATTTTTACGAAAAGTTGGCAAAAGTAGGCAACTTCGCGAAAGGAAGGCAAAGTGTAAAAGTACATTGAATGTCAGATGTGCACAGAATGCCACGAGCTTGTTGTATATAATGAAATGTTACAGTTTTGGGCTCTGTTTAGAATACGTTCACAATTTCACATAGGCGTGTGCTTATTGTTAATAACCCGGTTTCCTCCAAGTTTGTGGCTAACAGGAACCCCTATTACCAACCATGATTGGGGGACTGTTTTTGTACAACCACAAGGGAGAAGTCCTGATATCAAGGATTTACCGTGATGACATTGGGTAATTTTTTTTGTCACAGTCTAAAACTAAAGCTATAATATTTTCATTCTTTGCAAGTCATTGTCTCATAAAAAACACCATATTTTTCTTTCTTTTGTTTTATGGCTTCTTAACACTGTAAATTGTTGTTGTATAAACATATATAACATTTATTTTATTTCAAAACAAAGACCTGACTAAAAGTTTGTACTTTGCAGGAGAAATGCTTGTGATGCATTTCGGGTCAATGTTATTCATGCTCGACAGAATGTAAGATCTCCAGTGACAAATATTGCACGAACAAGCTTTTTTCACACAAAGCGTGGAAACATTTGGTTGTGTGCTGTAAGTTGCAGTTCATTATAAATAGCTTGAAAATTATTTGATCTGCCAAAATGATTTGATTATATAATTAACCTGAAGTAAAGGAGTAGGCAAAAATTACCAAAATTATTTTCCAAAATTGCTTGAATCAGCCAGTGCATAATCAAAAGGTCTAAGACACTGCGTAGATCAGTGCTCTTCAACCGGTGTGCACGGTGCACCCTAGGGTGCACCAAAATATGCATGGGGTGCACCAGTACGAAAGGGTATACAAGGGTGCATCACAAACTTTTAATGAACCATTAACATTTAACCTTCAGGATGTTAGAAAAGGGGTGTAGGTTTCAATTGGTGTATAAATGAACCTTTCATTTTTTTAAAATGTTGATTTCTAACATTTTCAGTCCGGTCGACATATATCTACTTCAAAGACGCTTTGCGCACAGTGCAGATTGACGTTAATTTACGTAAAAAGTTTTTGATCAAAAATGTTGATGTAAACATTTTAAGTAAACAGGGGTGCATGAGTTCGTCACTACAAGTTTAAGGGTTCACCAGACTAAAAAAGGTTGAAGCGCACTGGCCTAGATGCATACAGCAACAATTACAAAACTGGTCAGAAATCATCTAGGGAACTGTCTCAGCTTTGAATCTCAGAACAAAAAATAACACATTCAAGTCATAAAAGCAAATTTGTATTGGGACACTTTTAAACTGATTTATTCTTTCTTAAGAAAAGGATTTTAAATCTTAGTTATGTGTCGTTCACTTAATCTATCTGCCTACATTGTACTATACTATGTTAGTTCCTTGTGCTCATTTCTAAAATGTGTCAAAAACTATACTGACAAGTTACATTATAATCAAGAACTTTAAATAACAGTGTCTCATCCATTAAAAATAATGACAATAATGTCATTTCTTTAAAGTCTATTTGGTTGATAAGGGAGAAACAAATGTATATAAAAATATTAAAAACAATGCAGTAGTGCAATATAAGTATGCTATGGCACTACATTGCCATATCCAATGATGTTGATTCTTTGTTTGGTTCTGGCCCAATGTGCATCACCATTGTACAACAGTAATTATATACAGATACACAGAAAAAATGTCCTAAATAACCACCCCATTAAATGTGTCAAGTATGTATGTCTTTGTATTTTAGATTTATATATTTCAGGTCACCAAGCAGAATGTCAATGCTGTTTTGGTATTTGAGTTTTTGTACAAGATGATTGATGTGATGCAAAGCTACTTTGGAAAAATTAATGAGGACAACATCAAAAACAACTTTGTTCTGATCTATGAATTGTTAGATGGTAATACAAAATGATGCACATTTTATCCGCGATGAAACTATGTATTTTATTTTTTATGCATTTGTATTAAGCTGGTGCAGTGGCTTTCAAACTTTTCGTGGCAACATACTTCACACTGTTTCTAAAGTGCTGTTGATTATAACTGTATAACTTTTTTTGTGCAGAGGTTCTTGATTTTGGTTACCCTCAAAAAACGGATACTGGAATTCTGAAAACATTTATCACTCAGCAAGGAATCAAAACACAGGTAATTAAAAAAATTCTGTAGTCTATTTACTTACACACATACCACCAAATTTAAACTGATTTGTGTATTTGATTATTTAATGATTTTTAGATTGAAAATGCACTTGGGACAAAGGTATACAACTGTGTCAATGTCATATTTCCATTCTTACATTTTGTGTACATTTAAAAACATACATCATTAATGTGAACATTTGTTTTGTACCTCATATTTCTGTGGTCTTTGTGGCAGCAAGTTTTAGGAATCATTTGTTATGTGTAGAATCATTGTTTGCATAAAGCTTCTAGCACATTTGGCAAAAAGCCCTGAGACCATACAATAATGGTTCTTGAAATCTTTATGCCTGGTCCATACTAAGCTGTGGAAATCTCTTACACTAGTGAGCTGCAGCACACAGAATCTTTGCAGTCTTTTAAAAATTATTTAAACATAAGACTGATTTGGTTATCTTAAAAAAATGTATCAAATAATCACTATTGTTGTACCAATCCCATGTTTTGTTTTGTTTGGTAAATTAGACCAAAGAAGAGACAACGCAAATAACTTCCCAAGTAACTGGACAGATAGGATGGCGCCGAGAAGGAATTAAATACAGGAGAAACGAACTTTTCCTTGATGTATTGGAGAGTGTAAACCTTCTCATGTCACCCCAAGGTTGGATACATTATTATGTAAATTTCCTTCCTAAAAAGTGTAAAAAAACTCTACGTGTTTTACTTTCATTTCTTTGTACAAGATGGCAGCGTAATTTGTGACATCAGTTTAGAAAGCAAAAGTGCTTCTTACTATTGTTCCAATTCTCTTTCCCAATTACCCTACAGTAGGAAATCAATATTGATTTTAGTGCCAAGGGGAGTAATGCTGGTTGCTTCATTGATTGCCCCTTTTCCTGTCTGAACCATTAGCTCATTTTACATGTGTATGTGCTGCTCCTTTTATCATGAATTGTATAAATTTAGTTTTAAAATCCTTGCCCCAAATCTGCAAAAAGTTTTCCAATATTAACATATGTGGATAAAATTTTACTTTTCAACATTTAATAATTAATGTCAAAAATCTATATTTGCAGGGCAAGTACTAAGTGCCCATGTTGCTGGCAGAGTAGTGATGAAAAGTTTTCTTAGTGGCATGCCAGAATGCAAGTTTGGAATGAATGATAAGCTTGTTCTTGACAAAAGTGCAAGATCTGCTGATGATGCCGCCAAAAGGTGAATAACATGTAATGTTTGTAAAAAAATACCATTAGAAACTGCTTTACATTCATCAACATTCTACGACACAAGAGTAACTATTCAGTTTTAAAGTCGGTTATAAGTAATTCAGCCCCAATAAATGTTCAACCTATTCTTATTTTCAGTGGAAAACCATCCATTGCAATTGATGACTGCACTTTTCACCAATGTGTTAAACTAAGCAAGTTTGAGTCGGAAAGAAGTATTAGTTTTATTCCTGCTGATGGGGAGTTTGAACTGATGAGGTATGTTTTGGTTGTTACATACAAGATCAAGAATGTGATTTATTAAAACCATATTTTTAAATATTTTTCTTTATAACTATCAAGTTCTTACACAAACAGAAAGAAAGTTGCACAATTAAATTTGTAAATTTAGGTATCGTACCACCAAAGACATCAGTTTACCTTTTCGAGTCATTCCACTGGTAAGAGACATTGCACGGACCAAGATGGAAGTTAAGGTACAAGAACTATAAGATATAATTCATGTGTGGAAGTCCTTATGTTACCAATAAAAAAACAACTAATGATTTTGTAAACCTTTTAGGTTGTACTGAAATCCAACTTCAAACCCACATTGTTGGCACAAAAAATTGAAATTCGCATTCCAACCCCACTTAATACAAGTGGTGTGCAAGTTTTGTGCATGAAAGGGAAAGCAAAGTACAAAGCAAGTGAAAATGCCATTGTATGGAAGTAAGTAGCACAATCACTACAGATTTTTAATGTCAGTTGGTAGATGTATGAATATCACACATCAGGTGCATAAATATTTTTACGACTTCTTGCTTGATAGAATCATCTTAAATATATAAAGTAATACAATTGGGCAAAAACTGAAAGTATCCTTTTGGTCTTATTGTTGATTTCATATACCTCATTTCTTGTTCAATAAAATACACAATGTATTGATTGCCAAATGCTCAGTATATCTATTGTTTGACCAACCATTTATACAGAGCCTCTAGGTCACTAAAATCATGCAGTTTGATTGAGAAATACTAGGTTGCAACATAAGTGAAAACTCTGTATAATGTTACTTTCTCCATTAAAACTGCAAAATGTGAAAATACATTATCATGTGAAAGTGTAAAAATAACTCTTACTTGAAACATGAGATTTAAATTACTGCTGCAATCATAGGCGCAGTTTAACAAAAATGCAAGGTGGCGGGCATAAAATATGATGTCACTTTATGTGCTTTAAAAACCCAACCGCCTACTCGGCGCCAAAGGCTGCAATAATTTGCATCTCATTGGCCAATTAACTTAAGTAGTATTTTTGTTAAACAACATGAAAGTAGTAATTATGGGTCCCCTTCCCTGAAGGGGACACATATTGATTTTACTCGAATTGTTTTTTTTCTTGTTTTTTCTTCCCAAAGTTTGTCCGACTCGTTTTTCCATCAAATGTTTGATGGATTTGGCTGAAATTTACACAGATGGTAGATATAGTTATGTAGATGTGCATCCCACTTTGTTTTTGTTGATAACCCCAGTATTTACCCCGCTAGCCCCCTAAAATGGGTGAGTTTTTAAACAGTGTCAGAATTGGCTGAAATTTGGATTTCTTGTATAGTATGCCATTTATAGGTGTCGATTGTTGTGTTCAACCCTGTAGTCCTAACATTTACCCCACAAGCCCCTAAAGTGTAAAACGTATTTGTATGTTACTGGGCACCACAAACGAAAGATTTCTTTGGAGCAATAGTGTTACAAGGGCAACCAGTTGTATGTTGCTCGTTGGTGGGTTGCTTGGTGGTCGTTTTTGCGCCATGGCAGTTAGGGGCTTGTTAACAGCCCTATGACGTCAGAAACATTAACGGTTGTTGCTCAAAACACCTCTAGTGGTCGAAATTTTAAACATTGGCGGATTGGGCTGAAATTTTGCAGTACTATTGATTGAGTCATTGTGGTTTTTATATATTTTTTAGTTTGTGTGTCGAACGCAATTAGTTGCCCTACTAGCCCCCTAAAATGGGTCAGTTTTTTAAAACGTTAAATAGGACATACTTCAACCAATATCTGGGGTGAATCTAATTTTATAGTTTGTATTCTACATAGTATTATTATTTAAGCCCAGTGCCGATCACTGTGTTTTACCTTACAACACCCGACTTTCTCATGGTTATCTCTTGAATTGCATTATTTTCAACTTTGCATGTGTGGGGACCCATGAGTTTTTGCCTGCAGAAACGACTTAAAGTTATAAAAGACGATGGCTAATATGGGACCCAATACAAAATAAGCATAGGAAATATATTCATGTTTTAAAATAGGTTATAGTGTATATGCAAGGGCAATATGTGCTAAGCCACCCTTCTAGTTTGAAAATGTTTCACAGTTAACCAAATCATTGTTTAAACGGAATGATTGTCTGATATTTAGCACACTATTTGGTTAACATGTTAGCTACTGTAGAAATAGCCCACTATATGGATAGGAAAAACTATTGATATCTGAGCAATGTTTATTTGATACAAAGTACTATGGTGCTGGTTTAATTTATATCTACAAACATGAAATATATTTCCAAGGATGAAGAGAATGGGTGGAATGAAGGAATCACAAATTAGTGCAGAAATTGAATTACTTTCCACGGCAGAAAAGAAGAAATGGTCCAGGCCTCCAATCTCTATGAACTTTGAGGTATAAATAATATTTTGGAAGTTGCAAAATTCCTTTCTTAATGGTAAAAGGATGGTTTGTAAAGGACAAAATATCTACTTTCATACGCTTGTCTAGCACACATCTTACTACATGAGAAACAAAAGTTTGTTCTCTGCTGTTATCATAAAATAAAAACTCAACTTTTTTCTGAAGGTTCCATTTGCCCCATCTGGACTTAAAGTTCGATACTTGAAGGTTTTTGAACCCAAACTTAACTACAATGACCATGATGTTATCAAGTGGGTGAGATACATTGGTCGCAGCGGATTGTATGAAACAAGATGCTAGCCCAAAAGCTGTAATCAAACTTGATCTATTCAATCCTTCTCATTGCAACATCATATTGTACCACTTTCGGTATATCTTCAGACACAGCAATCATCTTCTATTATATGAACTATCTTTGCATCAAATTCACCTGTATGCGATGTATCTTACTGCAAATAATCTGTATCCACCACTAAATTGACAAATTTTCGTGTAGATTGAATTGCACACAACTGCTTGGTGACAAAAAATGTAGTTGAAATGCTTTAGTGAAAGGTTTTACAGATGCTGCTTTCCAGACATTTTATCTGTCTTTGTATCATGTCCGTATATGTACAAATCACTGATTATATCCCTATTGTACGACATGTGAACAAATAAATCAAATTTAGACGAAATCTATTTTCATCATATCATGCTAAAGGTTATTGTGAATTAGTTATTCTAAAATCCTCACAATGCAGGATTGTCACCTTAATTTTACATTTACGGAATTAAGTGCATCAACAGCCCATTTTGGATACTGTGATGGGTCACTGTACAGTTTTTTGAAACTTGAAATAATGAATTCTGGGAAGGTATCATTGATGATTGAGTCTCTGATTCCACGCATTAATTGTGCTTGGAAAGTAACGTTGTGCACTGTAACCATGTGACATGCACTTGGATGGTTCATTTTAAAGAGCATGTGAATGTAGGCCTTTGTGTAGGTTTTGCAGGTAGTACAGGGACAATCTTCTTGGATTGGAGTAAAGTCTTTTGAATATTCGCTTGCTTTAAGCTGGTGCTGCCCTGTAGGAACAAGTGCTGAGCCAAATCTAGCAGTACGGGTAGGAAAAACACAATCAAACATGTCACAACCTAAAGCAACACAAACAATCAGGTCTACAGCATATCCAACACCCATTAAATATCTTGGTTTATCTGTAGGTAATCCATCAGTGCTAACAGTCACCATTCTCCAAAAATCATCTTTGCACTCCCCTCCACTCAAGCCCCCAACTGCAAAACCAGGAACCTGTCTTGCAGTCATCTCTCGAAGGCAATCTCTTCTTAACTCCTCATCCAAACCCCCTTGTATGATGGGAAACAAAAATTGTGCATCCGGTCGCTTGTGTGATGATAAACATCGGTCAAGCCATCGAACAGATCTATACATTGCTTCTTTGAACCGTTTCTGATCAGTCTCAGTACTGCTCACAACATCATCAAGTTGCATCATTATATCTGCACCAATAGCATTTTGAATTTCCATTGACTTTTCAGGTGATAGCATCATCTGAGTCCCATTCTTCGGATGTTCAAACTTGACACCTTCTTCTGAGAGTTCAGAAAGTTTGATCAAGGAAACCATTTGAAACCCACCACTATCAGTAAGCAAGGCTCTATCCCACCCCATAAAGTTATGTAGGCCTCCAGCCTTTATCAGGACCTCTTCTCCGGGTTGGTTTCCTAAGTGATATGTATTCCCAAGCATAATTTGTACGTCGATTGTTTTCAGCTGCTGTGGTGTCAAACCCTTTAACGTTCCCTGTGTGCCGACAGGCATGAACACTGGTGTATCCACAACTTGATGTGGAAGTGCTAACTTTCCGGCTCTTGCTTTCGTTGTGCTACATTTCGCGATAATGTCCATGACTTGGTTTCTAACTGGGCTTAAACGCATACAACGTATTAATAGTACGACTACGATGAAAACAGGTTTAACAGTAACCAACACGTAAGCAGAAAGTATTCACGTATAAACAACAACAAGGAAGAAGAAACACATGGCAGGATCTGTTCCGCATCGTCGCACTTTGTATCAATGTCATCTTGCAACTGGATTTACAGTCACAAATCATGCATTATTTTTTACAATGGGAAAAAATCTTCCAAACTAAACAAATACCGGATTTTTTAATTACTTTTTGTTTAAATATACGCTCTATGAGCATGTCAATAAACGCGTGGGGTATTCCCCAGCTAACCATTTGCTTTGAAATTGAATTTGTGCAGAACTGCAGATCTTACGTTTACGTTGGAAAGTAAAATAGTCTTAACTCGAAAACGCATCAAAGTTAGTTTCATTACATACAATTTTATGGGCGTTTTGAATTAATTGATTCATTATGCAGGCTTAAACGCAGAACCTGCCAGTTCCTGCTTTTGCTAAACTATTTTGGTTGTTGTGCTTGCCAATGGTTTATGTCATCAATGCACAAAAAAGTTTTAACTGCGGGTCTTCCACCAAGAGGAGCCATTCCGGGTCGCATAACCACTTCACAAAGGTATAAGACTAGTTGAATGTTTTAAACCTTTCTTAGTGTAAATAAACTAATCAGTTGCAAAGAGAAACTGTTAGTTAAAATTTCACTTTGTAACATGTACCATGTTTAAATGCTTGTTTGATATTACATGATAAAAGGTTCCACATAAAACTAAGCATCAAAATTTGCAAAACATGGCAAGGAATATATTTGCTCTCTACTTCACCTTTTCCCAAACAATTATACAATGCCCCCTTTTGTAATGAAGCAATGATTGGTATGTTTACATTCAAACACATGAACCTGTCATGCTATGGCAAGTGCAATGATAATTTATTTTCTTAAACATTAAACTCTATCTATTACCTTTTTAATTTTTAATCCTAACAATGTTTTTGTTTCCAAGGTTATTCAATGCCAAAAAAGACTTTTCAGTTAAATCGTGGAATGGTTATTTTGACACTGAAGAAACTATTGAGGTAGGATCGAATTTGTTTCACCTCTACAGAAATGGGAATAATGGA
The DNA here is from genome assembly GCA_003260075.1 of Phallusia mammillata. Taxonomy (NCBI): domain Eukaryota; kingdom Metazoa; phylum Chordata; class Ascidiacea; order Phlebobranchia; family Ascidiidae; genus Phallusia; species Phallusia mammillata. Next base: position 3,565 of record QLIY01003012.1, on the reverse strand, counting down.
ACATTGATTGTGTTTCTTCATGGAGGTGGATTTTCTGGACTTAGCTGGGCACTATTGACGGTGAGGCTGTTTTTTTTTTTAAAAATTGCTGATATATAATTAGTTGCAAATTGGTATAGTAATAGATTGTTTAGAATGAATCACCAATAAATGTCAAACAATTCTAGTTGTGTCATACTATACTAATTGGTTTATTGCACCATGTAAAATGTTGTTTGTACAAATAAATAAGCTATTGCTGCCAGGACCTGTATAGGACGTCGGAATAAAAATTCATTTACCAGAAGAGCTCTATAAACTTGATGTTATTTGTACATTTATTCTTTCAGAAATACTTAGTTTCATCTGTAAAATGCCAGTGCATTGCAATTGACTTACGAGGTCATGGAAATACTCACACAACTAATGATGATGACCTATCCGCTTCCACACTGGCTAGGTAAACTTTAAGTCAGGATGCCAAATAGTAGATACCAAATGACTTTGTACCATGTACTGCATCAATGGTTGTGATGTACTGTGTAATGAAAATGTAATCAAGACAGATTGTAAGTCCGTGAAACTTATCAATCAGTTTTGTCATATAAATGTAAATTGTAGATAAAAAAATTAGTTGTATTATCATGTGGTCATGATAACTTATAGCCTGAACATATTGACCACCAAACATAAGTGTAAATGGCTATATGCTCTGCCAAAAAGAACGCTTGCATTTTTAACTTATGCCGACCAGATGGTGTTTAACGTTCCAATGCCTTTTTCTCATTTTTTTTTATTTTAGTGATGTATGTGATGTTATTGAGGCTTTAAATGTCGATGAACCAGTGATTTTGATTGGACACAGTATGGGAGGTGCCATTGCTGTCCATGCTGCCTCCACCAATCGCATTATCAAACTGGCAGGACTTATTGTTTTGGATGTGGTGGAAGGTATGCTTCTCCAAATCTACAGTTATACAATGTTTTATCCTTTTGTGGATTTTTTACTTTTTACAAAAAATATTGTTGCAAAAAAACTTGTTTGAATTTATTACCATATTTGTAAAAGCGTGAAGGAATGCTCTCCCTCATATTTAAATGTGAATTAAAAATAAAAAGTGTCATTTAAAGTGCCTAAATTTAAATATGCCAATACTAACTAACACAACTAGTAGTTTGTGACAAACGTGTCTCCACTAGATGTCACCAAAGAGCTTTTCCTAAACTTTTCAGTCTTTTTGTTTTGCAGGGACTGCTCTTGAATCGTTAGCAGCAATGCATGGTGTACTTGCAAGCCGGCCACAAATGTTTAGATCAATTGAAAAAGCAAACGAATGGTGGTAGGTTTTCGGCCGACAGCTTCAGAGTGAAAAATCCGGTTACGTAACTTTCACAGATCGTACGAATTTTAAAAAAAGAAAAAGTTTTAGCGTAATGCTTAAGTAAAAATCATTAAACCATTTCACATACACATAGACTAGTAATGTAATACATAAGAAAATTGTTACAAAGTCTAAATGCCACGTTACTTTATAATTTATACCATATCAAGTACATGCCTTCACCCAGTGGCGTATCCAAGGGTGGGGGGGAGGACCCCCCCCCCACAAAGTCTAAATGCCACGTTACTTTATAATTTATACCATATCAAGTATATGCCTTCACCTCTTGAACGCAGGCCATGACCGTGCTAGTGTTGGCATGTCATACATAACAAAATTGTTACAAAGTCTAAATGCCACGTTACTTTATAATTTATACCATATCAAGTACATGCCTTCACCTCTTGAACGCAGGCCATGACCGTGCTAGTGTTGGCATGTCATACATAACAAAATTGTTACAAAGTCTAAATGCCACGTTACTTTATAATTTATACCATATCAAGTACATGCCTTCACCTCTTGAACGCAGGCCATGACCGTGCTAGTGTTGGCATGTCATACATAACAAAATTGTTACAAAGTCTAANCGCCAATTTTGGAAAAAGTGCTTTGCCGCATAACGCGTCGTTTTGAACCACGTGTGACGTCATAATGACGTCATTAGGGATTTCCCCCCAAAAAAATGTTGGACCCCCCCCTTTAAAAATTTCTGGATACGCCCCTGTCTTCACCTCTTGAACGCAGGCCATGACCGTGCTAGTGTTGGCATTTCGTGTGGTGTTTAATCTTCATCCTAGCGCCAGACTTCAGGTTCATACTTGGTAAACCCGGAAGTGCACAAAGTTTGTCGTGGTTTTTAACTGTTTCGTGATTAAAGGTAGTGACATCTTAACTCTGCCCATAATGTCAACGTTTGTCCGTATTGTAACCATGCCGGTAACCACTCACGATCTGTTACCAAGAATTTTTTGTTTGTGAATGAATTTTGTTGTTTTGCATAATGTTGGCGTGGTAGGTAATTCTAAACAAGAATTCTTGTTTTTGTTTGCTTTTTCTCCAAAACATTTTGGACCTAAACAATCTAAATTCTAAAGCATAATTTTTACGTCTTAGGCCATAATTAAAGCAACAGTGTATAAAGAGGTGGTTTTTCAGACCGTTATAAATACAGATCTACAAGGCTTATATTAATACTCCGAAAAGGTGTTTCGCGAAGGGACAGGCCATCTACACACATAAAACGTATGTGTCTTGGAAACGTAGTTCGTGGGGTTTCAATTACGTTTATTACTATAACTCGAAGCGCTTATTTTGATTGTGCCTTTTTTAATACATTTCACCGAAACCAAATATGTGACCGAAAATATCATCCAAGAAACCATTTCGAACTTTCGTTCGCAACTAAATACACAGAGAAAGCAATCCATGAAGCATTGAAGAAGGAAGCAAATTCATTGTAGTGTCTGACGTTAACGCTGATATTAGATAACATCACTGACCAAATAATGATGACGTTATGGAATACCGCCGTCATAAGCCATATTTTGTTTGGGGGCTTGGCTGGCGAATTTGTAAAACAGTGCGATGACGTTTTAGCCACAAACAGTGACCCGAGCAGCGTTTAATTAGAAAAGTATTTTTGTGTTTCCTTAGCGTCTAAATTAAATTTCCGTAGTAAGCAAGACAAATAAGGAGGTTATGTGGATATTACGTTGTTTGTGCAGTTTGTGTCTATTTATAAATTAGAAAACGAGTGTTAGATCTTTTAGCCGGAAAAGTTTAACCTATAATGCATGTAACCAACTTCTTTTTTAGATATGACTAAAATTTCAGTAACACATACATGCCAAACCTTTTTACACAAAACCCCATTAATCCGTTTTATTTTACAGCACTAAATCAGGCTACATAAGAAATCTCGAATCGGCTCGCGTGTCTATGATTGGTCAGTTGAAAAGGTAGGTTGTCTGTCATTGTTTTGTTTTTGTGTATAAAATCAACTGTATGCCCACGTGTATTCAGTGCGAAGTAGATTCAAAATTTGAATCCTAACTTTTGCCCTGGAGTTTGCTGGTGTTTGGATGAGAAAAGAACAAATATGAGTTACAGGGTTGAAATGTTGTTCTGGAACTATTAAATTTGAGCATTTAAAGCAGTGGTTCTCAAACTTTTTTGACCGCGACCCAAATCTTAGTTTTATG
>QLIY01003009.1:0-14634 GCA_003260075.1 Phallusia mammillata | reverse complement strand
GGTATTTAAATGAAACACTTGCGGTCTCTTAAAACTACTTAGCGGTCACCCAAACCAAACCTTGAAAAAACCTGGTTGCACACAGACAATTACTTTTCCACTTAACAATTTAAAAAAATGTTAAACTACATCTGTTAAACTATAGGCAATCTGCTTGAACGTCTACGTCGCTCTGCCTGTATCAATGAGTTATAAACCAATTTGCTGAAGCACTTGAGCCAGTAAACACGTCAGTTCATAACGTTAATAAACGTCGTATCGTCCACTGAAGATAACAAAATGGAAAAAAATATAGAACTAAATTACCTTTACCTGTAAAATCGTTACAGTTATCCAAGTGGGCAGAATCTTGTCTTCATTATCTGTATCTATACATTATGTCAATGCAAAATTTCGCGCTCTAAGTGGTTTGCTGTAAAACATTTATAAGCTGCCCAATCTGCATTTCGCATTGTTAATTTACTTAGTTTAAGTGCAAACAGATTGTGTGTTGATTATTTGCATACAAAATGCTGCTGCGCTGCCTGTGGTTGGGCTGACAAATGCGACAGTTGTTGCACAATTCAATAAGGTTTACTTTTAATTAAGGATATATTCAGTAGTTTTGAGTTATATTAAAAATACACCAACAATATTTTAAAACAAATAAAATTCTGAAACGTTATCGTTTGATTAGTTGGGAATGTCAAATAGGATCGAAGTTGGTTGAGTTGAGTTGAGTTGAGTTTATTTCGCTTGGTGAAAGAAAACATAGCGACACAATAGCACTAAAAACAATCACCAAGCCGGAAATAGCTGCGCAACGTTAAAACGTTATTAAGCGCAAAACAGTAAAGGGCACAATTGGTGGATGATACCAAAACGCGCTGCAGCTACACCGTATTATAAAGCGTTATGTGACTGGGGCTCACAAGAAAGTCAGGTTGGCGCAGTGATGGTTAACACGACTGGGGAGGGAACGTTGGTGGGACCAGTCGAGGGGGCCCTATAAACTAACCACCCGTGTTAGGAAAGAGGGTGGGGTTCGACAGGAAAAGAAACCACCGAAAGAAACCCTGTCGGATAGTTTCAAGCGCCGGAAGGAAGAACACACACAACGATGATAAAAATTTAAATCCTAGATTAAGACAATTATTGAATTGCTAATTAGGGAATTTATTTGAAATATTTACATTAAATGGAATTAAAGATAATTATCTTTATTATAATAGTTCAAAGGATAAATAAATAAATAAAAAACAACAACAATAGATAACAAAACAAAATAAGCCTAAAAAAACAAATACACACAAAAAAACAAAACAAGGCACAGCATAGGAGTCGATTGACAGCACGTGAAGTCACTGAGGGTTGTTCAACGGACGCTTTAAGGATGAAATTTCCCTGTAACAAGAAACAGAAACAGCAGCAGGTGACCAGTTCCACAATATATGCAATATCTAACCCAAGAGCTCAAGACGTTATTACATTTAAAGAACAAGCATTGTGGGTGTGTAGATTACAAAGTGAAAAAAAAATCACAGCAAATTTATGGGAGATAAAATATTATAAATAGTGCACTAGGTCAACATCGCAATGTTAACACACTAATCGCCTAAAACATTATGACTGAATCCTAATCAACATATGTATGTCATACCAATCTTTTAACAAACAATACCTTTAAAACATATTAATCAACATACATGTTGTAGAAATACACTTTACAACGATGAAAAGGTTTAAACTAATCTTGTAAACTATGCTATTTCAAACATATTTAAATTTTAGTTAAATTTAACCTCATCAACTTTGGTAATAAATATAATTGTTCGTTCGGGTTTCCTAATAATATTTATGGAGCTTAGCGAGTTATTTTCATCCCGTAGCAACCTAATGTCCTAGGTGACTTCTAGAATAAGCGTTGGTTGTGAGTCTAAATTAGTATTCAGTCGCAAAGATGTATTAAAAGTACTTCATGAGTTAAGTAGTCCTTTGTTTAAAGCCCTTTGAGTTATCAGAACTGGATTTTTTAGTTCTACTGCGATTTTGAATTAAGTAGTTAGTTCGCAACAAACAAGTTGTTCTAATAGTTAATGCCACCACGTTAAGCAATGGCACAATTTTAATCTGAACACATGACGCTCATGTGAAAAAAAAATTAGACCGTCAACAAATTTAACTAGTTTTGACCAAAGATTGTGCGCAGTATATCATACGTTTACACAGAGAATGAAAATTTGTATGGACGTTTTAATTGTTTTTTTAGGTACAACAAACATGGCATTGTTCGTTATGTTGTTTATGTTGTGTTTATCTGTTTCTGCTAAAGAACGAACTTGACATAACTTCAAAGGATTTCAGTATTCCATCAAAATGACTTCAGTCACATCATATGCTGAAGCAGAAATGGGATGTTCTGCGTTGCAAGCTAACGTGGCTAATGTCAAAACTGTAGAAATCTTTGAGTTTTTAAAGAAATTCATAAACCTGAAAGGTAATGTCTATCCACAATTGTTATGTCTTACCCAGTTTGAAATATTACTTTTTAAGCTAATTTAATGCAACAGATATTTTCCGCACCCGGTATAAGTGATGATTTATCACAAAATGACGTATAAAGCGACGACATAATCCTGACTCTGATAGTCACAAAAGTAGCAATGCTAGTTTTATTGTTGACTTTATATTTGGTTGAAATATACACACTTAAAAAAATAGTTTGATAACAACCACTGTAATTTGAGTTGTGACTGTCTGCTTAAGACGAGCCCTTCTCGTTTTAAATCGGTGCACAAAGTTTCGGAAACACACATAAGTTTCGATGGAATGATGGAAGCAATGTTTCTCTTACAACATCCATGTGGTTTCCTGGACAACCAGATAACAATAGAATTGACAATTGCATCACGATGGGTATTTTTTACAAACGCTTTGATGATCGAGAATTATATAGATGGTATGATGTACCGTGCGCACTTTACAATGCGAGATACATTTGCGAGAAAATGTCGACAGGTAAGAATTGCTTGCATATAGCCACTGGCGCAAATGACGGTAAAAATGTATTAAACTGAAGTCTAAAGTGATAAACGTATAAAGAGTTGATCGTTTGTATAAATAACAAGTTGTAGTTTACAATTTGCTGCTTACGTTAAAAAATAAAAGAAAAAAATAAAATGCATCTGTTTGATCTGTTATAGCCACAACGATATTACCATCCTACAAACCAGCAACAACACAAGGTAAAAAAATAAACCTAAACGTTGATCGAAAAACAGACCAAGAATCACATTACAATATTGAAATGTTAAGACGCAAAGCCGGAAAAGAAAGAAAATTTTAAGTTTAGAAATTTTGATTTTTTTTAAAGTGTGGCGAAGTAAACTTAAAAAGTGTTTGTTTCCGATTTTGCAGCTCCAGCCAACGTCAACACAGACATAGTCGCTTTAGCAATAGGCGGAGGTGCTATTTTAGTCATAATCTGCCGGGTCATTGCCTTTGTTACGTCACGCAAGAAAAAAAAGGTAACAACAGAACGTTTGTGTACAAAAATGAATTAAGCTGCCATTATAATTTCCTGGCTAAAAAATACTGTACGAGTCATCTTTGCATTAAATTAGATACTTGTGAGAGATAATGTCGCTTTTCAATTTTCAATGGAGAAACAAACTGTTGAACGAATCAGTAGTGATTAAATACAACACAGGGGGTAGAAAAACATATCCTGGTTTGCTTATAATAGTTACTGTAATTTGCTTGCCTGACAAAAACAAGTAACTAATATGTACACTATCATGACGTAGTTTTTTCTGACACAAAATTTTTACAAAAAATAAAACAAATTTTGTTAAACAGCTGGAGAATTCGAACCCAATGAAACGCACAACGTTTCCAAATTCAAGAAAACTGTTTCGCCAAGGATTCAACCCAACCGTCCTTTGGTCATCAAAACCAAGAAGCAATCTAGTGAAAACATCATTCTTGCACAGCCAGCAACGCGGTCAGCGATGTCTGGTCTGAAAGTTGAAACATAATAACACAGGTTCATGGGACATCACACGATATAATGAACAGGATTTTGCCTACTATTAATTACGACGTGAATAATAAGTTAAAGTAAAACTTTATTGAAACCGATCATCATTGTCTTGTATGTTATGTCCATTTGTAGTAGCGAAGTCTCGCTATAGTAAAAAAATGCATAATCGCTACATTCTTGACCTTTGTTTACCTTAGATTTTAAAACTTGCTCTTTGGATCCAGTGTATAACCTTATCTGTTTCGCTATATCCATTGTTTCTTGAAATTTGAGGCTTAACTCTTGCGATAACAACTAGTCTAACTTGGGTATGATCTAATCTGAATTTCAGTACATCGTCTGTATCTGCTTGGATTATGTCTCGAACTCGAATGTTGAACAATCGCTTCGATGAGAATCAGTCAATCCCAGGGACCTGTAAAACATTTTCGCGTGTTTTTAACTAGTTGTAATGCAATAGTTCCAAACCGATGTCAGTGCTGCTCTAATTAAAACTAATTCGCTGTTGCGTTGTGGGACATTAAACCAAAAACCCAGATTCCTAGATTTACTCTGGAACATTAAACCAAAAACCATGTAATCAGTATACACAAAAATACATGCAAACTGCTTAAGAGTTGACATATTACCACTGGAATTTTGCTTTTATTGTACGTCAATTACTTTTTTGAACAAATTATTGCGTGAAGTAATTCAACACCATTTGTGACACGCATTATTGCTGTTTATTTCGGGCCGTTTTTATTTGCGCGGAAGTTGAACTTATATTAAGTGACGTTGAAAATAGAATATTCAAATTTAATGTAAATTTCACTTTGATATATTAAGTGAGTGAATGAATTTGTTCGCTTTGTTTACCTAAGAAGATTCTTCAAAGTCGTCTTTCATTAGCCAAAAGGGTCGCTGCAAGCTAATGTAGCCAGCGTAAAAACAGTTGAAATCAACTTCTTGAAAAGATTTGTTTACCGTCCAAGTAAGAATGTGGCCTCATAGAGTTTATTTCGCATCAAAAGTTTTTTGCACATTCTCTATGTATGAATTTTACTTTGTACAATTTGCAGCGAAAGTTCTGGGTTCCTCTAAACCAGGGGTTCCCAACCTATTAACGATCTCGTACCACTCGGACGCTCTGTACTGCCACGCGTACCAACAAAAGTGAATGCAAAAAAGCCAAACCTACAAATGTAATAGTCTAAAGTTGGTAACAAATTGATAGTTACAACTTTTTCAAAATTTGTTTCTTGCGTTTTTGCCGCTCACCTTCTGCATTATTACCTTACCATCAGCATCGGTACTTTTATAGAACTAGCCCAGTGCTCCGCAACCGGTGTGCCGCAAGACGACGCTGGGTGTGCCGCCGCAAAACCGTAACTTTTTGTTTTAAAATTGTTTTTGTGTATTTTAACATTCTAGTAAACGATACAGTTCACAACACCAAACTAAAGCTACACTACCCATTGNATCCAAACTTAAGCTACGATGTTGTCTGTTTTGACCATTTTCTACCCTCCGACTATGTGTCAATTAGTTGTGGCCCAAGTGGCAAAATTGAAAGAAGAATACTAAAAAAAGATGCCGTTCCTTCAGTCTTCCCGTTTAGAAAAAGAGCAGTGCAGAGAAAGAGCAGACAGGATATAGAAAGCCCTGCATTAGATTTTGTAGAAGTTGTAGTAGATACGGATAAATCTGCTCGGTTGGAGAAAACTTCTTTGACAAAAAATGAAACCACCTACTGCACTCAACAAATACAATGCACTCTCTTAAAACATACTGTAAATTTTAATTATGAATCTTTGAAAGATGATGCAAATGCCATTCAGTATTACACTGGATTTGATGATTCCTCCCATTATGACATGTTTTTTAATTTACTTGGTCCATCTGCTTTTCCACCCGATCCGTCTGGAAGTCCCCGATTAAGATCGGCTGTGTTACGCAAAAAAACACGTTTCTTATCGAGCGGGATTAGAATCTTTAGAACCTGTGTTATAACCCAGCCCGATTATGGAGCGTTTTATCGGTAATGGCCTAATACGTTGGTTTATGGGTTTAATATTACTTTTTTTGCAAATATTTTGTGGATAAGGACGAAAATTTAGGTAAATTAATGAATTTCACTGTATATTTAAATCAATTGTTGTTTAAACAGGTTAAATAAAACTATAATAATCTCAGGCTTTTTTAACAAAAACTGTCAAAATCTTAAAGCTTATCTAAATAAAAATGGACAAAAAAAAGACAAAAGGTAAGTGGTAAAGTCTTTGAATTGACTAACTTTGCATCTCTTTAAGTGTGTTGTATTTTTTCATATCCAGGTCCTATCCAAAAAAGTTAAGACATATAAGGTGTCTGTTCAAGGTGGTAAAACATTTCGGTCCAGTTTTTTTGGAGATAAACCTTCGACATCCCATACCTCATGGAGTGAGCCGAGTACAAGCACAACATCCGGTCAGGAACTCACCAGCGGGTTGGCTATAAAATGCTGTGTTTCCAAAGTCTGTGGTTGCTATGTCATGAATTCTATTTTACAAGTTTGATAGAGGAAGATACATATGAGCAACGAAGAAAAAAAATTTCCCATGATTGGCGAGCTTTGGAAAAAAAGCTGCTTTGCATTGGGGTTTTGGAATACAAGCCAGCAACATTTGATTGTTGCTGTTGCAGGTGTGACAGAGTTTGCAAACAGTGTAATTCATTATGTAGTTATCTGACAAAGTGGTTCTTTCTTTGTTTGTATGATACACAAAAGATTTCAAGATAACGTTTGTCTGTTCCAGGAAATCTACCATGTTGGTTTACTTATTTGCCCTTAAATCTAAACATCATTGCTCCTCAAAATCCGTTCAATGACAGATTTGCAGGCTTTTGAAGCTTTCTCAAACTAAACAAAGCAATTTTTATTATTGTATTTTTTTTTCAGAAAACATACATCAGACATTTGGCGCTGCACCGATTGCGATGTGCCAAAATTTTTCTGCAGCAATTGTTGGGAAACAACACATAAATTTTTGCAGTTTCATGTACCTGACATTTGGGATAAAGAGGTAAGATGAAAATAACTAAAGTGATGTATTAGACGAGTACTGGCATAAACATGTTTTCTGGAGCTGAAATGGTAGCAGAAACTTTTTGACAGGGCATTAGATAATATCGTGGCATTATGCTAGATTCCTTAATCTTGGTCAGATATTTAAAATGATACAACTATTGTGTAAACAGGCAATAATACAAAGCAATTTACAATATTAACCATCTTTACAGAAAAACATGTTTGTGAAAGGCCCAGAACATCACAAAATTATTAAAAGAGCTGATCAACATCAATGTGACTCTTCGTACAATAAACAACTTGTGGTGGTCGATAGTTCTGGTTTGTGGCTTTGTATTTTCTTGTTATCAAACTTATCTGTCTATGTATGTGTGTGTATTGTTTTATGACAGGTTTGCAGCACACAATGACTATTGTGTTTTGTAAGTGTGAAACTGAAGCAGAAACATTGCTTCGACTGCAGCTATGGCCAGGATCAACAAAAAGTCCAAAGGTTGCTTTTTCAACTCAGTTATTAGAACTTTTACGGTTGTTAATGCTGGAAAAGCAGGTGTCAACCGAAGGGTTTTTTAATGCTTTAAATCTAAGGCATTTTTCGATTCCGAAAAATAAATCTCAGGTAAGTTAATATCATTTTTTTATTCTGTACCAAAAATTAACAACTGGGTTTGCCCATTATTGTAAGTTTGTGGGGGGGGGGGTTCCGGAAAATAAATCTCAGGTAAATTAATATCATTATTATAGTCTGTACCAAAAATTAACAACTGGGTTTGCCCATTATTGTAAGTTTGTCATAATATTTGAAATTAACAATGGTGATTAATAATAAATACATAGGAAAAAACTGGCACAGGGGTTTAGTAGGGAAAATTCTCTGTGTTGTAGCGGCGTCTTATGCAGCGTATTCGCTAATTGCGTTATTCTATTACGATGTACCTCGAACAAACACCTCGCTACATTTGGTGGGGGGGGGGATAACTGGTGATTAATTATAAGAACATAGGAAAAAATGGCATAGGGGTTAAGTAGGGAAAATTCTCTGTGTTTTAGATCAAGAATTTATCAAAAATTTTGCTGAATGAGGCAATGGAGTCTTATCACCATCATGTATACCAACTGAAACACATGCAGTTGAATGAAGAGATAATAAATGCCATAGACAACGGTTCTCAGTGTCCCTGCTGTTACATGGTACATTTTGCCATTATTTTTATTTCAAATGAAATTTTATTATGTGAAATGTGATTTAGAATGGAAACATTTCATTTTTCTTGGATGCAAATTTTGGTCTGGTACGTCGACAAACAGGCCACCAAAGCATTGAGCCTCATCACAAAGATGCATATTTTAGTGACCAAACACAAGTTGATGAGTTTGTAAACTCATACAAAAGTGGTAGTTTACCACATCAGGTTTGTGTTTTGTATCATGCTTTCACATAGTGGTTTGTGACTGGGTTATGCTTATGTTATACAATTTGGAGGAATTTATCTACTTTAATATGTGTCAATTATATTTAGGATTGCAGTGACTTTCAGGCTGGGAATGAAATTAGATCGAAAGGAAAAAACAAAAAACTTTCTGTGAATGGTGTATTTGGTGCATGCTGCAAGCATGAATTTCCGAAATCATTTATGGACCTAAAACATGGCGAAAGGTTTTACATTCTGTTTTGATGTTGTTGTTTTTTTAACTTTTTTACTTACATATGGTTAAAATCTCATTCCAGATTTGGATATCCTGTCTTCCTGATTAAAAAGTTGTTAAGACTTCACGCCCCAATTACAGTATATTATGATATTGCATGTCGTCTAAATGCCCATTTGCAGGTAGTATAACGGTTTGACATGTATTGTAATACAATGTTAAATGTTGAAATATATTTTTAGGCTAGGCAGGATTCAGAAATACTTCAAAATGCCAAATTTGTTGTTCCAGTTTTTCATGGATATGCACATACCTTGGACTGCCAGGTTGTGTCACAATAATAAGATGTTTTGTGAAAAGATTACAATAATGGTGATTGTTTCAGGATCGATTTAGCCCAAGAAAGACCATAGGTTGTGGATTGGCAGGGGGGGGGGGGTTTTTTTAACTTTTTTACTTACATATGGTTAAAATCTCATTCCAGATTTGGATATCCTGTCTTCCTGATTAAAAAGTTGTTAAGACTTCACGCCCCAATTACAGTATATTATGATATTGCATGTCGTCTAAATGCCCATTTGCAGGTAGTATAACGGTTTGACATGTATTGTAATACAATGTTAAATGTTGAAATATATTTTTAGGCTAGGCAGGATTCAGAAATACTTCAAAATGCCAAATTTGTTGTTCCAGTTTTTCATGGATATGCACATACCTTGGACTGCCAGGTTGTGTCACAATAATAAGATGTTTTGTGAAAAGATTACAATAATGGTGATTGTTTCAGGATCGATTTAGCCCAAGAAAGACCATAGGTTGTGGATTGGCAGATGGGGAAGGAATGGAGAGGTTGTGGTCTTTTTTAAGAAATTTTAATAAAATTACGAAGGAAATGAAAGCAGAGCATCGGACTGATTTACTTACTGATGGTTTACTCCATTATGCTGAAAAACAAAAGAATAAGTTAGGTATTATACCATATATATTATACCATATGCAGTTGCAAAAATGGTAATGTTTATTTTGTAAAAATTAGGCTGCACCCTCGTGCGCAAACTTCAAAAAAGCAGATCCATTCAAAAAGAAAGTCAGCATCAAATGCAAGTCCTTTTAGATTCCCACCCATGTAAGTTTGCTGTGTATGTAATAAACCAAACTTTACTGGTAAAACTAACTAATGCTTGTCATACAGTTGTGAAAACAGTGGAAGCAGCTGCAGAAGCAGCAAGGAAAACATACCAGGATCTGACACTCCAAAAGACGCTGGAACATAAGTTAAATGAGTTTGAAGAATATGCACTCAAACTGCATTCCTTGCACAAACAGAAGTTAGTATTTGTAGGAACCAGTAAGGACTAATAATTGTGGTACAATGTTATTGCAGGCAAATATTATTGGAAGTTGAAAAAAAGGATGATCCCAGCATGCCAGAACAATGTGGTTTGGTTTCAAGGAAAGTATTTGTTTTGGTAATGGCATTATTCTGTTAGAATAGAATAATAATCTATCTTGTGTGGTTTATTTCAGGTTGGATCAGGAAGCAAGCAAAAAAGAGAGGAGGCTGCACATTCATACACGATGGTCACAATTCCATCCAGATTATTCTAAGCATATTCTATCAGGCACAAACAAGATGAGAAAGATGCTAATTGTTAAAGCCTCAAGGTTATCGGTGGAACACAAGTTCGTTTCATCATTGATCAAGAAATATCCAGGTAACAATTGTCGTGTTGTTTTGCTCATTTGGTGAAATTGGAAACACAAACTTCTGAAATACCCTATTTAAATGAAATTTTGCTAGTGGTTTGTGGGATAAAGTGCACAGCTTTGTTTGAGACTCCCAAAGTCTATTTCAGCCTTCATTTTGTTAATTTGTAATCATGTAATAAGGGTAAATGTTACAAATATATCTTTTATTTTGGTTCATAGTTGGCCAATCAGTATCAGGGCGACTGCTGAAAAGCATCAGAAGAATAAAGAAAAATCTGCAAAAAGTTATTCAACAGTACAATTCGATGGATAGCATACAAGAGAGCCCCCTTCCAAAAACACTAAGTTTTCAGTACTATTTGTCTGTCTCCTCANGATAAAGAAGTTCAACATCAGTTTGTTTGCAGTTCTGTTGGCATGGTTGAAAACGAAAACTTACCTTGGAAGATGCCACGGTTCTTTTCTATTTGAAGTAATATTTTTACTGTGTGTGCATTCAGTTTTTTGTCACGTATTAAATTAATAATGCAAATCCTTGTCGTTTGTTGGCTGTCATTCTTTACTTATCACTGAACAAACAGAGGCCCAGTAACCCTACAAAAATTCTCTCAATGTCATTATTAACTTATACCAAGTTTTATTTATAATTTGTTTCCTTTTTATGAAAATGAGTAGCTCGTATCGTCAGCAGACGCAGGGCACGACCGCTTTAAATTCTTTTTCGCGTTGTCCATGGTAGCGTGTGCACTGTACAGGCCTTAGATCACAAACGACTTGATGTAAATGCAAACGGTTTTCACAGGCCATCTCTAAAAAGCAGTTAGTAAACGCATGCAAAGTTTGATTTCATTCTGTTGCTCTTTACGGAAATGAGAAGCGTACATCTTCAACGAGCGCAGGGCACGACCGCTTTAAATTCTTTTTCGCGTTGTCCATGGTAGCGTGTGCACTGTACAGGCCCTAGATCACAAACGAAATGTCATGCTAAACAAGTATTGCATTTAAACGTCCTCCCATCGGAATGTATCGTACATGACTTAAATTTTCTAACTTGGTAAATACAAACACCACATGTTTTTACAGTTGGCTTTTATTATGAGCCGGCACGATTCGAATGATGCGCCCCGACGCCACTGGGCCCCCGTCTCTGTTCACCACTCGAAGCGCCATAGGGCGGTTGCACGTCTCAGCTCCTTGCAGCATCGTAATTTTTATGGGAAAACTTTCCACCTCACGTTCGTTTGGCACTTGGTCAGTTGAACAGCCACTGGAATCAGTTGCATGGTTCAAATCATTTGTACTGAAAATACAAAACTCCAATTAATAATTCTGGGCTCATGTTAATTTAGTTTGTGCTGTTAAGCCAGGTAAAACCATGCTGAATTTAGTTGTGTTAGTATGTAATAAAATAGATAAGCCAACCAAACTTCTAAACATTTCCAAAGATCATACTTTCCGCTATTATCAAAGGCCATTGCAGTTACTCACAATGCGAGTTTTACTTTTATCTATGGATCCTTATACCACAAAATTCTGTTAAATTGTTTAATTAAATTTACTTTAAACCAACAATAAGGTTAACTGCATATAGTAATAAACATATACTTTATAAAAAAAAATGTTTGACAGCTAAGTAGCACCACTACACTGAAATTTCAACCCTTTTGTGCTTTGTTATCATTCATTAACATGCCCAAACCGCCACTATAACATCACTAAAATGCAAACAAACAGGTTTTGATTACATTGTCAAAACCTCTTTAAAGATTACATTAAGATTTCCTTTAAAATGTAAGACTTTTAACAAACATTGCAGTTTGCAAAGATGGGTTGACCCTCAGATGTTTGAATAATAATTTGTAAAAAAAAACTATTAGGCCTATGTACCAGCAGTAAAAGTTCTCAACAACACTAGAAGGGCACAGACAATGACAATATCATGCAAACTACTGTTGCTATGTATGATAATGATATTTCTCTTAAAGCTAACACTTACCGAACTCTAATGACAATGTTATCTTTGTGATCTATGATGCTCTTTAATGCTGCTATTCCATATTGGGAGGGCTTTTTTATTTGCAAATTATCTGGGAGACCCACAATCTCTAAGTGGGATTTGTTTTTATATGGAAACTTTACCACCTTGCCAATCAATTCGCCTAAAAAGTACAGATTTACTTTGTACAATTTCTAAATTGGATAAAGAAGTTCAGTTTTTAGCTACAGTTATCTTGTTTCATTAAAATCAATTTGACAGAAAACAGTTATTAAACAAAAAGAATCATCATTTGACTATATATGTTTTCTTACTGTATTTTTTGTTAAAAAGGTCTTGTACTTCTTGGCGCAACTCCTCCCTTGACCTTGGACCTTTGTTTTTTGCTGTTGCAAAAAAAATTATTGAGTTAAACAAAAAATGCAGAAATTACTTTCTTACCTTCACCAGGTTCATTGGCAATTATAAACCTTCTTATAAAATCATTTTCCTGTTTGACAAATTCTGTAGATGCTTCATTGCCAAAAATTGATATGTGGTCTTTATGATGGGCCACCCCAACAGAATGCACCCCCAGGTTTTTCAGTTTGTTACACTGTGAAAAGATAGTTTAATAAAGTAAATTGTCCTTTTTTGAAAGAGATGTACAGACTGAATAGGGTGTCAAATCCAACGAAAACAAATGGATGGTGTAGTTTTGTGTTAAGTGCACAAATAACATACACATTAGATGAAAACAAAATGGAATGGGCTTAACAAGCAGGTTTATAAATTTAATTGTGAAACATTAATATTGGTAATAGTTATTTGGCAACAATGTGTAATATTAAAACTATTCCATTTTTACATTAAATCTCCTAAAAATAGAAAACGTTTTTTGAAAAGCTTTGGTATAATTTTCTGCTTTTTCATAGTTTTATTATTTAACCTAATTAACAAATACTTTTACATCATAATCTAAAGCCCAGTAACACAAACCTCCATCTCTAGATTCCTTATGTGCCTTTTGATTTTGGCACCTTTCTTTTTTTCTGACAAAAAACTACTATTTTTGTCTTTGTTTGCGCCAACTTTTTTTTTCTAGTTCCGATAGGCTTCTCCACTTGGCACCATACTGACTAATATCTGCAATTCATTTCCAAGCTTTATTGTCTCAAAGTTATTATGATTTTATAAAATGACCCTGGTTTAAATAATAATGGCTGATGTGAAACCAATAAACACTTGTTTTATCAAGTGGGGCTTGTACCTAATATCAACTCACTCATTTGCGATTTATGCTAACTTTGTCAATAGCTCATGAAACTTTTCAAGACATTGATTCTACAAATTGTTTTCACACTAACTTTTAAACACAAAAAATTTAAAACTGTCTAACTAACCAGCATGGTCCAAGCTACTGGCATATAGGTTGTAGCCACTCATTGTTCTTCCATTATATCTTGCAAATGATTTTTTACATTGTTGTTCTGTCATTTTCTTATGCTTAAAAAACAACTATTTTAAAAATCTTGCTCAAACCTTTAGAAATATGGATGCGGCTATTATCTGAACTTTTACACACGGTCTAACACTGTTTTAAGCCAATTGGGCAAAACTAAATCGATCGAAAAAGAATGTAAGAACTAGGGTCACCAGACATATCAGTAATAGTGTTGTTTAAAGAATACTGTTCTTCTGATTGGTGTTGCATTTTTGATGATTAAGATATATACCTAGGTGAAAGGTATAGTATTTATATTTGTAAGACAGTTTTTTAAAAACTTAGTTGTATTTAGTTTGTTTTAGTTGGTGGAAGAAAATATACTAACACAATTGCAACAATATAACCACTACATCAAAAATAGCTGCAATAATAACAGTACATCAACTTAGATTCATTAGGTAAAGCTTATCGCATTAAAAAAATCATAGTCAATTGGGTGTTTTAGTGACATTTGGTGTCATGAACTGTAAAAATAAATACATACAAAATGGCATGAAAGGAGCAAATATTTAAAAAAAATCTATTGAAATGTCCTGTTTGCCCATAGGCTGACATTAACTTTTTAAATAAGTTTCTTAGATGTTTGCTGTCAAAGGGTTTGAGTCAATGGTAAAATTGCAAACTTAAAGGATGGTCTATTGGATCGGGCATCTTTAGGATAACACAAACTATTAGCATGTAGCGCTGTTTATTTGCGCGAGTTTAAATATCGAATGATACAAGAC
>QLIY01003006.1:0-14647 GCA_003260075.1 Phallusia mammillata | reverse complement strand
GCTGCAGCAACAGTTTGGAATAACTTCTCACAACTCATGGTTTCCACCTTAATTTCGTCCATGCCAAACTTAATCGCTCAGTTAGTTCCTAATGCTCCCATGTGATGGTCTAAAAACATATTTATTTCAGAAAAGGTTTACTTTGTCTTAGCAAGAATAAAACCTTGTTGTTGACCAATTTACCAAGACCCTGGCATGCACAAAGAAGAAACACAAAAACAATAAAACAAAAAGTAATGCTCCAAGCAATGTCTGACGAACAAATCCAAATGTTCTCAATACTTTAAATCTTAATGTATTCGTTTTGTCCTTGTTCTGCAAATCCATGTTAATTCTTGCGCTTTTTCATTTGTTTAAAAAATAGTGGAGAGTGATTGATCGGTTTGTGTATCGGCCCACTTATTGTGGAAAGTTATTCACATCAATCCGCTCATTTGGAATTTTACTAAATATAGTGCGGATGTTGATAATAATGTATTTGTAGCGTATGTGTTGAAAAAAATTATAAATTGACAGAACAGAATAGATCCACTCTTGAGTTACGATATCTCTTTAGGAACAGTTACATAAATATTGAATTAAAAATGATAACGTTACGATGAAGCCAATTCCGTGGCACATCAGGCCTACAAAATGCGTTATACCGAATCAAGCGGGTACTTAAAGCATGTTCACGACAAGACGTAGGCAATGTAAACTAAACATAGCACGTCAGGCCCAATCCAAACACAAAAACAGCGGTCGTTTATTCAACTCTGCTATGCAGCATATGCACCTTGCCGATTTGAGATGCTGTGAACGCCAGTTTGATTCGATATAATGCTTCGCCTAGTCATAAGTGATTTATAACGTGTGAAAAGCATCTGGGAGCTTGGACTGATCACTGTAACAAATGTGGCCATGCATCAGATTGTAGTAAATACCTGTAGGAATTTTCCTGTTTGTTTTTCTATTTATTAATTGTTATAGTTGTGGTCAAATTATATTTATATTTGGAAAATCAACTCCTACCTGACGTAGGGTGATGTACGATTTGAAATTCAGCCTTTCGGCATATAGCGGAGATGATTTATGAGTAACAGACGCCGTGGATACTTTGATGAATGAAAGATTGAAATAATGGAAACCCTAACTAATAATTGAAATATAGAGATTACATTCAAAACCATGGAAACTAAACATAAGATAGAGCGTCCAGGCATTCGTGGTATTTCCAATACTTCATGATTAACTGAAAATATAATGTTAACTTTTATGCTTTCAATATACGGAAGTGTCCGCCATAGGTTTTTCCATGGAATAAAACTCTTTGCGATGGCGGGTGTCTTTTCCAATTTCGGTGCTTAACTGTGTATGATGGCGATACTTACAGTGACTGTCTTAAATTCCTACATATACAAGTATTTAAATATGCCAAGGCAAGTCTAAATGTCTTTAGAATTTTCCTGTTGTCACGATTTTTGTAAATGCAAACAGACTGGCGGTTTGGTGGTGCTATAACGATCTATAGGAGGGGTGACCAAACTGCGGCTCCCCAACCGCATGCGGCTCTTTGAGCCTTTGATTGCGACTCTTTTATGTTGCACATGCATTTCCCCATCTTGCAGCTGTTTGACCTGATGATAAAACAATGCATTCTCACACGTATTAACAATAGACTGACTGTTTGTTATATCCAATGTACAATTCGAAAGTGGAAAAGAACATCATTGTACAGAAGCGTGCTAGCTTTTGCATTGTATAGTCAAATATATTGTCAGATTTAAGTTGTAAGTGAGGGCTGACATTAGAAACATTTTGCAATTGTGTTGCGGCTTACACTAGCAATAAAAGCTTAAACCTGCGTGTCTTATCTGTCAAGCTTAGCTCAATCATTACAAAACTAGCAACCTTAAACGTCATTACGAAGCTAAACAAAAAACTTTCCCATCATATCAACCTAATTTCAAACACACTGCAGTCCAGGTGGAGACTCACAGTATCACCACAAAACAATAATCATAATTTAATAGCGTACACTTCATTGTAAGTGAATAAATTCGTTTTTGATTTTTTGTGTTACGGCTCTTTTAAAACTAAGTTTTGTGATATGCGACTCGAGCATGAAGCAGGTCTGGCCACCCCTGATCTATAGTATAAATATCGAAATCAATGCTACAGTGTGTTTTGCAAGACAATTTTGACTTATATCGTTTATGTCCAAAACGAGCTGGTGCCATTGTCGCAAATATGTTTTAGCCAGTAATTCAAATCTAAATCCTGCCAAGGTCTTTGTAAGAAGACGAGATTTGAAAACATTTACAAAAGAAAAATCAAAAGAAACCCGACGGTCTGAAACCTGCAAACTGCCAAACCTATTCACACATTAAATCACAAACGTATTTACATTTTATTAAGAGTCACGGTTCAAACAATTTACCACAGGTTGATTTTTGCACAGGAATGCAAAGGAACAATCAACGTGAAAAACGTGAAAAAATCATCTTAACGAGTAAAAACATTTTCCAGCAACTGAAACTGTAAAGACACCAAAATGAATATGTACGTGGTTCACAAGATATTGTCAGTTCGGTACACAAGTCCGATCTGTCAATCCTACCACATGGTCATGTATCATTTAAAGTGGGGTTTCGTCCACTACTATCACGTTCACTCGTCGGTCGACCTCTGGCTGTTGACGTGGACGAAACTCACGCAAACGCTCTCGAATATAATCATAGAGCATTTTCGGTGCGTTTGAGTAGATGAGAGGATTAAGGGAGCTGTTGATGGGAAGTAGGATTATAGCCGAAACTGCGTAGATCACTGGAGGTACAGTTGTTCCACCGAAGTTCAAAAAAGCCATGATCGAAATTGGAATCCAGCAGAAGAAATCGGTGAAGATCAGTCGGATGATTTTCTTTTGCATTTCTGGCAAACGCAAAATAGTTTTACTGCTTTGCTTTCATACACAAACACATCTCATTAGGTTTACCTTGGCTTTGTTTCTCTGATCTTGGGTTTCTCACACCCTCATTCACTTTCCTGCCACTGGACGTTGACTTTTTGTAAATCCAAATGTACGTCACTGCTACAAATAGAAAAGCCAAGAAGTTGAGTATGATGATACCAAGTGAATATGCCCAAGCCTTCTCTGTTGGTTTTACGTAAAGTTTGCTGATGCAAACGCTGTTGGTGCTGTAGTATCTATAAATAATATATTAAGGTATTAAAATACTCAATACTTTGTAACCCATCAGTATTGCAACCACATACCCGAAATATCCTGCAATGTCAAACATTTCAGCGTAGTTATCATCTTTGAGAACATCCACAAAATCCGTCCAGGAATAAGCATTTTCTAGCTTTCCAATTGCAGTTTCATGCTGCTGGGAATCGTTATGAGTGAAATTGTGTTGAAAACTTACAAACTGCTTCATGAAATTCTCCATGCCTACACAAAATACAACATTTTTAACCGAATCAATAAATAACTATGATTTGAATAGATGACAAAATCTTACTTGAAAAGTCAACAGTAGCACTTTGAAAAAATGGATTTTCCTTCATCCACGCTTTGGTTTCGAACAAATGTTGGAATTGGGATGTGAGAGGAATAAATGCCAGAGTAAATGAAATTGACCACGACAATAGAATGGAAAGGATAACAACTTTAAACTTCGGGTGTAGAGATGCGTTGAAAGGCTGCAAAAATAATTTTAATAAACCATGGATGCACATGTATACAACTGTATTACTCACGTATTTTACAGCATAGAGCCGAAATGATGTCAGCAGAACCATTGTAAATACTGATGTTTCGCTGGAAAGCAAAACCAATATTCCCATTGTAGTGCAACTTCCACTTGACCTCCAAACAAGGTCATN
The DNA here is from genome assembly GCA_003260075.1 of Phallusia mammillata. Lineage (NCBI taxonomy): Eukaryota > Metazoa > Chordata > Ascidiacea > Phlebobranchia > Ascidiidae > Phallusia > Phallusia mammillata. The sequence continues at coordinate 10,780 of QLIY01003006.1, read as the reverse complement.
GTAAACCTGTGTGTGTCTTATCTGTCACGCTTCGTTCAATCGCTACAAAACTAGTAACTTGAAACGTCATTACAAAGCTCAACACAAAAACAGCCTAATTTCAAAAACCTTGCAGCCCAGGTGGAGACTTACAGTATCACCACACAACAATAAATCATTATTTAAAAGCCTACACTTGATTGTGGGTGAATAAATTCGTTTTTGATTTTTTTGTGTTGCGGCTCTTTTAAAACTAAGTTTTGTGATATGCGACTCGAGCATGAAGCAGGTCTGGCCACCCCTGATCTATAGTATAAATATCGAAATCAATGCTACAGTGTGTTTTGCAAGACATTTGTCCAAAACGAGCTGGTGCCATTGTCGCAAATATGTTTTAGCCAGTAATTCAAATCTAAATCCTGCCAAGGTCTTTGTAAGAAGACGAGATTTGAACCCCCCCCCCCCCCCCCCCCGAGTCACGGTTCAAACAATTTACCACAGGTTGATTTTGCACAGGAATGCAAAGGAACAATCAACGTGAAAAACGTGAAAAAATCATCTTAACGAGTAAAAACATTTTCCAGCAACTGAAACTGTAAAGACACCAAAATGAATATGTACGTGGTTCACAAGATATTGTCAGTTCGGTACACAAGTCCGATCTGTCAATCCTACAACATGGTCATGTATCATTTAAAGTGGGGTTTCGTCCACTACTATCACGTTCGCTCGTCGGTCGACCTCTGGCTGTTGACGTGGACGAAACTCACGCAAACGCTCTCGAATATAATCATAGAGCATTTTCGGTGCGTTTGAGTAGATGAGAGGATTAAGGGAGCTGTTGATGGGAAGCAGGATTATTGCCGAAACTGCGTAGATCACTGGAGGTACAGTTGTTCCACCGAAGTTCAAGAAAGCCATGATCGAAATTGGAATCCAGCAGAAGAAATCGGTGAAGATCAGTCGGATGATTTTCTTTTGCATTTCTGGCAAACGCAAAATAGTTTTACTGCTTTGCTTTCATACACAAACACATCTCATTAGGTTTACCTTGGCTTTGTTTCTCTGATCTTGGGTTTCTCACACCCTCATTCACTTTCCTGCCACTGGACGTTGACTTTTTGTAAATCCAAATGTACGTCACTGCTACAAATAGAAAAGCCAAGAAGTTGAGTATGATGATACCAAGTGAATATGCCCAAGCCTTGTCTGTTGGCTTTACGTAAAGTTTGCTGATGCAAACGCTGTTGGTGCTGTAGTATCTATGAAAACATATTAAGGTGTTAAAACACTCAATACCTTACCAACCATCAGTGTTTGCAACCACATACCCGAAATATCCTGCAATGTCAAACATTTCAGTGTAGTTATAATCTTTGAGAACATCCACAAAATCCGTCCAGGAATAAGCATTTTCTAGCTTTCCAATTGCAGTTTCATGCTGCTGGGAATCGTTATGAGTGAAATTGTGTTGAAAACTTACAAACTGCTTCATGAAATTCTCCATGCCTACACAAAATACAACATTTTTAACCGAATCAATAAATAACTATGATTTGAATAGATGACAAAATCTTACTTGAAAAGTCAACAGTAGCACTTTGAAAAAATGGATTTTCCTTCATCCACGCTTTGGTTTCGAACAAATGTTGGAATTGGGATGTGAGAGGAATAAATGCCAGAGTAAATGAAATTGACCACGACAATAGAATGGAAAGGATAACAACTTTAAACTTCGGGTGTAGAGATGCGTTGAAAGGCTGCAAAAATAATTTTAATAAACCATGGATGCACATGTATACAACTGTATTACTCACGTATTTTACAGCATAGAGCCGAAATGATGTCAGCAGAACCATTGTAAATACTGATGTTTCGCTGGAAAGCAAAACCAATATTCCCATTGTAGTGCAACTTCCACTTGACCTCCAAACAAGGTCATTGGCGCAGTATTTTCTAGAGTAGTAAACACCAGCTGCGCCCAGCATGAGCAGATAAACTCCCATGAGCAGGTCAGAAACAGAAAGATTGAGGACAAGAAGATGGTTGGTGCGAAATGCTGCTGTTGGTGATTCTGTTGTTATCAAAGTTTTTGTTTCCGTAACCATGACGACCTGTAATGAAATTGAATAATTCAAACGTGATACTTCATGTGTTATTATTATTTTGCATTCCATGGGGTATAAGTAGAACAAGTCTAATCATACCAAATTTCCAAAGAATGCAAGAAAGCCCATGATCCACACAACAGCTCGTAAAAATGGATTAGCAATTAGCTCGTATCGCGAGGAGAAAATGTTCTCATCTGTTCTAGTCGACTTTGATGGACATTCGTCACTCCAGTCAGAACAATCTTCAAATCCATTGAATTTCTGTTGGTTTGCAACAATTTTATGATGAAAACTGGTATTACCCATTAGTCATTTAATGTAGTAATACTTTTTCCTTTTTAACAAATAGTGGTTGTTTGTTTTCGCAATAGAACCTTCCGTCATTCGTGCAGTTTTTTTCGTCACTTCCATCATCGCAGTTTATAGTGAAATCACAAATCTCAGCATTGCTAATGGAAACCTGAAGCCAAAGAACTATGTTGCAATCAAAATCATTACCTTTAAACAACATACCTTAGCTCCATTCAATGCTGAGCAAATGAATCTATCCTGCTTTGTGCAATTTTCAGGTTGTTCGTCACTCTTGTCTTTGCAGTGGACAAAACCGTCGCAAACTCTTGAAAGATACTTTTTTGGTATTTCGGATGCAGTTTCGTCACTTCCGTCTTTACATTGGATGACGCCATCGCAAACTTGGGGGGGGGGGACGTAATACTTCCTATGTCATTATTATTTTGTATTTCATGCGGTATAAGTAGAACAAGTCTAAACATACCAAATTTCCAAATATGGCAAGGAAGCCCATGATCCACACAACAGCTCGTAAAAATGGATTAGCGATTAGCTCGTATCGCGAGGAGAAAATGTTCTCATCTGTTCTAGTCGACTTTGATGGACATTCGTCACTCCAGTCAGAACAATCTTCAAATCCATTGAATTTCTGTTGGTTTGCAACAATTTTATGATGAAAACTGGTATTACCCATTAGTCATTTAATGTAGTAATACTTTTTCCTTTTTAACAAATAGTGGTTGTTTGTTTTCGCAATAGAACCTTCCGTCATTCGTGCAGTTTATTTCATCACTTTGATCATCGCAGTTTATAGTGAAATCACACATTTCTGTGTTGCTTATGGAAACCTAAAAACAGAAACAAGAACATTTTAATCTTAAATCATTACATTGCAAAACAGCATACCTTAGCTCCATTCAATGCTGGGCAAATGAATCTATCCTGCTTTGTGCAATTTTCAGGTTGTTCGTCACTCTTGTCTTTGCAGTGGACAAAACCGTCGCAAACTCTTGAAAGATACTTTTTTGGTATTTCGGATGCAGTTTCGTCACTTCCGTCTTTACATTGGATGACGCCATCGCAAACTTGAGATTGAGGAATGTTGAGTAGCCCATCGGTCGTGAAACAATGTTTGCGATGTTTGCAAAGACGAGGATTCTCATCGTTTTGGAAGATTCGACTACCGTACCGAGCACCATATGGACAATCTACTTTCCCGTCGCACAAGAGTTTGTTGTTTGGATTTCTTCCCTTCCAACCGAAACATGCAAAACGATTTTGTCAATAAAACAGCACAGACATGTTACCTTACATATGTTGTGACAAACAAGCTTGTATTAACAGTGGTTTTACTTTAATTTGACGCGCAAAATGAAAGCATAAAAAATATATTTATTATAAAATGTCGTTCTTGATCCAAAGGAATAACGAGTCCTTAAAATTTGACCAAAACAGAAAAAAATGTTAAAATTAAGCTCGAAACAGTATCAAAAATTATAACAACGAAAGTAAAATTACTACAGTTATGTGGCCTAGTGTAATGTCGTGCTCNGGTAAAATTACTATAGCTATGTGGCCTAGTGTGATGTTGTGCTCGATTTAAGTTGGGGAAATCACCCAGTTATTGGAACACCCGTTTCAATAAAATGGAAAAAGCTCGGCTCGACTTACAACTTTATCGTGATCCGAAATTAATAAAAAACAAGCAATAATAAAATGTATATAAATATGGCAAACTCAGTAAAATCGCAAATTATCAAACTAAAACTTCATCAAAAGCAACGAAACGAAAAATAAAACATTAAAAATCAATCTAATAAGTAAACAAAACATTTGATAAAGTTGTAGCAATACATTTGATAAAGTTGTAGTTTCGACCAACATAAAGATACAAACCAATCGCAAATCAACATTTAAGTGATAAGGAGATTTTCTTGTCGCGCTAGTTTCTTACCATCGTAACAGTGTGGAATTTGAAACCCTGGTCACCAGTTTAAAATCTAGTTTGCTTGGTTTGAATATTTAATACGAAATCAGCGCGAAAAAGCAATTAGTAAACCAAAAACAAAATTTTAAGATTAATCTTTATCAGATTGGGACAAATTAATCAATTTTACATTTGCCAATTTTCTATCAGCATCGTGAATTTTATTATTTTGTAGCAATGTTAACATTTGTTTAAAACTCTGAAGCATAAATCGTGGTAGTTATGTGTTATGCGGTTATTTACGTTGCGTGGCGTGTCCCAACTAAGTTATCCCACACATTATGTTTATCTGTCGCATTAAAGCGGAAAGATTAGAATCCACGCTGAGAATTAGCGCAAAAACGAAAACATTTTTTTTTTTTTTTNTTTTTTCTTCCGCCGTTAACTATTTTGTTTGTATTACTGGTTTTGTTTTCTTTTTTTGTTGCTAGACATCCAATATGAGAATTATGTCCACAGAAAAGGTAGCAAAAATGTTCAGACAACTTTATTTTTTTCGTAAACTTACATCCACGCATGCTCCTATATAACTACTAATTCAACAATTATGTACTGCATTCAAGTGGACAGATTAGCATCTAAAACCAGAGCATAAAACAATATAACACAACTTATATGCTTACCCCAGATCTGTAACAAGCCCACCCGCCATTAAGAATGGTGTCGGTTGTTGTTGAGTTTGAACAATCGGCCTCCACACTCTCATTACCACTAAACATATTCATATTTTTTACCACAAACATTTACTATGTCCACATATTAATCCAGTGGTTTTCAACCTTTTTCATGTCGAGATCCATTTTAGCAACCAAATGTAACTTGTGACTCACTTTCAAAAGTTTTCATATTTGTTTAATAATCACTAGAATAAACTCTCACTTCGTGATAAAATAAAGGGTATAAGAAGCTTGCTGCTCTGTTCGTTTTTCATACATAAAATATCTTGTTACAACAAACTGACACGCAACATCTACTATAAGTGTTTTGATGTTTGGACATTCGTTTGCCCACGGGGTGCTGTGGTACTTGCGTTAATGTATCTTCTGTATAGTGACGTAAGTGACATAACAAAGCTATTGTTTTGTATGGTGTGGTCATAATAGGAAAAAAATGGGTTGAAATCAAGTGGTTTAAATGTTTTCAACATGTTATTGCTGATAAATATGTAATGTTAATCAAAAAGTTCCCCGACCCCAAGTAAAACGGCAAACGACGCCCACGAGATTCGCGACCTACGGGTTGAAAACCACTTTATTAAACAAACGTATTTAAAGAATGACCATTTGCGACCTTAAAAACTGTGTTCACACGTACATTGAAAACTTTCCACAATTCTTCACTTGGATCGTTTCGCAAAGACACTCATCGCTCTTGTCAGGACAGTCGATGACGTCATCACATACACTTGACCTTGAAATAATCGTGGGGTCGTTTATGCACTGGAAGCACAAACTGTGATTAAAGGTGACAGACGGGAAACGGCGAATATCTCTGTAAAACATAGGAAACAATTAAAAATTCTGGTTAAATCGCTTTAAGTCATTATCATTTAAACCTACCTGGGATCTTCTTTTAGTTTCTCGTCAACCGATGTGAAACAAAAATCAGCTGAATCGTCGCAATCCTGGATCGCATCAAACAGAAACCGCTGAAGCAACGTACACGTTTTGCCGTTTCTGACGCACTTGAAGCCGTGTCCGATTGCTCGAGGCAACGAAGGGCAGTTGTTACATGGATCGCCATCACACACTGATGAACGTTTCCAGCAAACCGATTCCGAACACCAAAAGTGGGAGGGGCAGAGATGCTCACAGGGTGAATTTCCATCACATGGTGCATATGCATCGCATACTTGATTTTTTGTCAATGCACAGGAATTGTTGGTTGGATCCAGTATATTGTGACATACCCCATCAATGTCGAAACAATCACATCGTATTTTTGAACTAAACAAATCGTATCTTTGTTACAAGTGATATCTAACAACAAATAATCAAACCTACCTCTTACGCTTTGATAGAAGTTGGAAGTTTTTACACATTTCCGGAACTTTTTTATCACAACTACATTCATCGCTCATATCAGGACAATCTGGGGGGGGGGGAGGGGCAGAGATGCTCACAGGGTGAATTTCCATCACATGGTGCATATGCATCGCATACTTGATTTTTTGTCAATGCACAGGAATTGTTGGTTGGATCCAGTATATTGTGACATACCCCATCAATGTCGAAACAATCACATCGTATTTTTGAACTAAACAAATCGGGGGGGGGGGGGGGGGGGGGGGGGGGGGGGGGGGGGGGGGGGGGGGGGGGGGGGGGGGGGGGGGGGGGGGGGGGGGGGGGGGGGGGGGGGGGGGGTTATACATTTTGACAAAAGACCAATATAAATTACGGAGATATTTGCTTTTGAATTGATTAAACGTGTGTAGATAAATGTGATGCGCAATTTGCTTCAATAAATTCAGCTTGAAAACCAATGAATCTACCGCTGAATTGTATATGTTTCACGAAATGAAATGCATTTCGCTTTTATAAGCATCATGAGTGCCTGAAAACAATATAAAAACGGGATAAAACCCATAAATAAAAGCAAAAAATACAAAAATGCACATACGCAGAGGCCAATCGCATAAAAATGTCTCTTTTGTCTTTAGTGACTGCATTTATGGCGCTGCTAAAACCACTAAAAAGGGCCAGAGTAAGATTAGAAAACAAAACGAAAATAGCAAACGCGGTATTAAAAACAAAACGATTGCAGTCATCGAACTGAGAGAAGAACCATCGCTTGATATTGATTTTAACGCCCATCAAATTTAGCCATTTCTTTTCAAAACCATCAAACTTTTCTGTGCGAGGTTCCTCTGAAAAAGCCACATTGTAACACTGTGCAATACACAACTTTGTTTTTGGAAAAGTCGTAAATGTTTACTGTGGGAATGCTGAAGAAGGGCCGTGCTGTCACCCCTACACATAATTCAGACGTCCGCCAAACAGCTCGATGTGAGTTCAATCGGGTCGAAAGCTTATTTTTCGTTTGGCTGACATATTTCTCTTTCCAAAGACGTGTCAACGTAGATGCCTTAGCTTCGACGTATGTGCTGTAGCTTCCTTTTAGAAGGAACGTTTCGCCCCCATACATGCGAATGCAGACACCGGAACGAAAACGAATTGTTTGGGCTACCTCCTCCACCAACAATTTGCAACCAATTGTCAGGAAAAGGCAATTGAACATCAGCGTGTAGAGTGTAGAAGCGACCCTTCACCATCGGCGCTGCTTTGATGTTTTACCACAAATTAGCGCACGACACAGAATATTACGAAAGGGGGGGGGGGGGGGGGGGGGGGGGGGGGGGGGGGGGGGGGGGGGGGGGGGGGGGGGGGGGGGGGGGGGGGGGGGGGGGGGCTCGGACTGACTTGCGATCACGACCAAGATTTTTTCACCTACGTCAGCGAGCGACTTACGATTGAAGTTAACGCACATACGTTGCCATGTGTTTGGAATGTGAAGAGCAATATGTCAGAAGGTTTCGACCCGATGGAGCTTACATCGATCTGTTTGGCGGACTTCTGATATAAGTGTAGGGGCCCTTCATCAGCATTAGCACAGTAAACATTTCCGACTTTTCAAAAAAAGTTAGGTATTGCACAGTGTTACAATGTGGCTTTTGTAGAGGAACCTCGCCCAGAAAGGTTGGATGTTTGTGAAAATAAATGGCTAAATTTGACGGCGCCACAATCAATATCCAGGCGATGGTTTAATACCGAGTTTGCTTTTTTCAATTTCCGTCCATATGACCTTGAATTATCTCAGTTGCTTCACGTCAAAGGAAATTTCATTAATGTGAAAAGATTTACTGCGCAAATTACTTGTTATAGGAAATATGCGCTTGGCGTGTGTAGGATTTACACCAAATTACAACAATGGTAAAACTCTGATTCGTATTTGTCTATTTAAGCCAACCGTAAAATTTGCAATCAAACGATATAAGCATCTCGTATATAATTTTTGTCGAAATTTATGTGGAAAAAATGATCAAACATACATATTCCGTTTTTGACGCTATATATTGTACTAATTCGCTGAGCTGTTGACTCAAGTATATATGGTTATCACTTTAACAAATCGAATCGATTGACGCTTCCTCGTATACAGTATGTTATTCGAAAGCGATACTAAAAAAACAAAAATAAAACACAATTGACCTTACCGGGCATCTCCATTTTCGGGAGTGAAACATAAATCAGAGCCATTATCGCAATCTTTTACTCCGTCCCACAAGAACATTTGCGGGAGTAAGCACATTCGGTTGTTTTTGACACATTTAAAGCCGTATCCGTTATTCCAGTGTTGAAACGCAGGACAGTCATTGCAGGGATCGCCATCACACACATTCGAACGCTTCCAACAAGTTGAATTCGGACATCGGAAATGGGACGGACATATGACGTCACAAAGTGTTTTATCCCGACATGGAATGTCACCCCTGCAATATACTTGCCTTCGTAGTGCGCACACATTACTCACACCGCTAAGCGTGTTGTCGCAGCTGTGAAGAGGAAATATTATGAATTTAATGCAACAAATATCCAACCATTAAATATGATGATTAACGATGTCCGTAACATTAATATCGATGAATCTAAACATGGCATACAAATATATTCAACACTATTAACTTTAAATATAACTGTTGTGCAGGATTGGTGTCCAAGATTTATCGCAGGGTAATTATTTGAAATATATGATGTGAAGATAATGGTAAGATTTGGTTACCATTTAAAAACAAAATTTAGTTTATTCTTATCATTTAAAACTGTTGCTGTTGGTATACTTGTTATGTTATCTTCGCACTTGTAAATTGTATTGATTAAAAACTCAAAGTTTAAAGATAACAATAGATTTTTACATGGTTGATATTATAAATACGAAACAATGATTTTGTTGTTTCGTCACTTTATTTTTTTTAAAACAAAACAAGAAAATGTAACGTTTACCTAATGTAGGTTGATGTTAAGTTTTCAGGGTGGGTGGAAAATGTGACTTGTTTCTCATCACTTCCGTCATGGCAGGACTGCTTTCCACTACAAAACCCCCATGCATACAAAGAGCTTCGACCATCTTCGCATTCGAACGCTGTAACAAACACAAACAATATCGCGGATTGTTGAAGTTGTGTTACATCACAGTGACAATCAGTAAACGTACCAATAACCTGTTTTCTAAATTTTATCAAAAATTCAATAATATGCAAATATGTCTGGTACGTATATTTGATTAACTAGTTTAAAACTTCATGTAAACTTTTAAAACTGTTTTTGTATAAAATGTCAGCACGTTGAGAAAAATGGTTATATTGTGGTAAAGTAAATATATCGTGTGTTTGGTAGGAAAAATGCACTGCCACCATACCTCACGTGAGTCAATAATTTGCTTAACACTATAGGTGGCACAAAGAGCCCTTGCGTCTGTTTAAAAATATACTTCCGTTATAATACCGAAGGTTTGGGCTGTTTGTTTTGTTGGGATAGAGTTTTGTTTTAAACAATTGCAATAATATTTTTTTTTTAAATTCAAAACCTACTAAATTGATTTCCAACAGTAAACTTGTTTGACAACTATTTCAATAATTCAGCCCTTTGCGCTACATATTGGTGTTTAGCAAAATTGCGGCTGTCTTGAGTTCTGGTGTGGCGAATGTGTTTGGCAGACTGCGGTAACTGTATAAACCACGCTTATAGGATTGCATCTATAATATCTTGAGCAATATATTAACATAATAATTGCGATAGTATTATAAGAAATATCACCTTACGTGGTATATGTGCATTGATCCATACACAAGCCAAGTTTTGAAATACGCATTTAGAGAGATATGCAAAAGGCTGGACACTAGTGTCAACCAAAGCAATTAAACACACTTTGGCCACAATAATGTTCTACGATTGGTTTTGTTTACTTTATCATGATGCTAGGATGCATTTGTTTATAATAAAAATTTAATTTAACTGATGAATTAAAAGTTATTCTGCAGAATATGTTGATATAATGTTTCACTTACCCCGTGACCATGTAGGTGGTGCAAATAACAATATGAAGATTGCAACAACAAACATCATGAAGCGATTTCTAAAGAAACAAACAAACATAAGCAGGTGTTGCGAACAAGTTATTTGTTGACTAGTCACTCAAATCACCGATTTTCATAACATGACTACATAATGCTCTCAATATGTTTAATAAGTCACTCACCTTTTAACCTACAGTCCTAATATTTTTGTTAACCTCGTGTAAGAAAAGAGCACTAAAAGTTGAAGTAACCTAAACCAGGGCTACTCAAACTTTCTTGCTCTGCGACCCCATTTTAAAACAGAAATTTCTACGCGACCCCTTGATGGGTATGATGTAA
>QLIY01003005.1:0-14665 GCA_003260075.1 Phallusia mammillata | reverse complement strand
GGGCCTTATTACCTTCCGGGCCTATATACCTTCAGGTACCTTATATTTATTTTTGAAGATGAATTGCAGCTGTTGCTAAAATACTAAACACATTATGACACTTTGTCTAATATTGAATGAAGCCTGAAAAAATGCGTTAGGAAAAAATATTTAATCCGAACTTTCTGGTTTAATTTAACAATTATGTACAAGTTTTAGTAGCTTTAGGGGGGGGGGACGACCTATTGAATAACCACTTCTGTTTATTTTTAAACATGAAATACTGCAATTGTTAAAAATATTAGACATAAAACGAAAGTTTGTTGAGCATCATATCAAGCATGTGAAAACATATGCGTTTTAAAAAACAACCAAACTAAACGCTCTAGTTAAATTTAACATTTATGTACATGATTTATATTAGATTCAAAATTTTGATGGATGTTCTCATATTATATGGGTCTGATTTTTATTTCCGAACGTTTTCGCGAATGGGAATCCCATCTATTTGACTTGGAGTCAGTTGTTTCTTCATTATAATATTTTCCATTTAAATTTGAAACATGACAATGTTTATACCACCAAGCTCCAACATACTCCACCGCACAATTTGTGCTTCTTTGATCGTGATCCTGATCTTTTGTTGTAAATGCCATTTGATTGTGGTAACTCAATTGATCTCCCGAAATCACAAGAAACGTTAATTATCGTAAACATAATTTCCTAAAAATACAATAAATGTTAATCATAAATTCGAAAAACATAAATGTTTGTTTGTTTAAAATATAAACATCTAGTTTTACTCAGTGATAAAAGTAGATGATCTTTTTTTTTTGGGTACGATTTTGTTTTTGTCAACGTCGTCCCGAAACATCAACTTTTATTGCAACAAAGTTAATGTAACATAAACAAAAAACTGAATGCTTCGTAACAAAAAATTCAGATGAAACAAATGCAGTAAATATTTTAATGGGAAAGCCAAGCGTATACATATAATTCATAATATAGCCCAAACTTTTACTTCGATCCTGGAAAGTTAAACAGAACATACCTGCATCACCAGTGTATCCTCCAACAGTCAAGCGGTAAAAAGTGTCAGCAGATCCAATGCTGAAGTTGCTGTTTGATAAAAAATGACATGAAACATTATTCAAATTTGAAAAGAAAAACATACGCTGTACAAAAATTAAAAAATGTATAATTGCAAGCTGTCAACGTGCTTTGTCAACGTGCAAATTATTTGCAAAATGTATAATGGTAAGCTGTCAACGTGCTTTGTTACACGATAACACGAGGCAAGAAATGAGATTGTGGAAATATGTATTGTTTGATTTTCTCTGTACATGGAGGAAAAAAGTTTATGATTCTAAAAACGTATTTAAATGATTTCAGTCGGATTTAAATGATTCCAAAAACGTTTAAAACACTAAGTTGCCTTTATTACTAAGAGTAAGACATTTTTTATCGTGCATTTTATTGACAGGAATTTGGGAAATTATTGCACATATTTTCCTTTTTAGTGTGTAAAAATATTTTTTTTTACAATTATTTATTTTTTACCTGTATTTGGCGTAAACTTTTGTTGAATCAAAGTTTTCCAAATCAATCCGAACTTCGTGAGGTTTCCAAGCAGTGAGTTTATGCATCAACTGCAAACCTGAGAAATATAAACAAACGGATACTTAGAGTTTACACGTGCTTAGAACTTGATTTCCGTATAGGCTGAGTACTACATGGGCTGGGATCATGGCATCTTCTGACTTTTAATTAAAAGTGATCACCATTCCGAAAATAGCTGCGCAAGTTGAAAACATTATGGAGCGCAAAATACTTTGGCACAAATGGTGGGTCATGACTAAACGCACTGCAGCTACACCGTTTTGTGAAGCTTTAATCGTTTTTTTATGAATTACCGATGGCTATGGCTAAAAGCTTTTGTGGCTGAACAAACTTTAAAGTGCCGAGTTGGTGTACAACTAAAGGTTATATGATTTTCATTGAAAATGCGATTTGTCTCACATTTACATGTTATGTAATATTCGCTTAGTTTTACTAATGTTGTTCTTTTATATTTTATAAACACAACAAAAAAGTTAAAAGTTTTAAAGATTTAATTTGTTTGAGACATAAAACGTTTCGTTACCAATCCAAAACTCTTCAGTCAGTGAACCGAATCCTCTTTCATATTTATCCCAACCTTTATAAAAATCAGTTGAACCATCGTATCGTTTCTGTACAACGTGAAATTGAATTTCTATCACGAAGACAGCTTGCGTCGGTTACGATAAATTTATTATAAAGCAAGTTACCAGCCATCCACCACCGTCTGTTTCCATGTCACAATATCCCTGATGGGGGGGGGGTATACGGTAAATTGAGAGAAAAAACACCAGTGTTGTTGAAACCTTTACTATGTGCATCCTTGCAGCTTATTGACTGCAACCGAACAATCGTTTCTGTAAATATTTCGTATTTTTAACACAAATGGTGATTTATTCAAATAGTTTTTGCAAATTTTATCTGAAAATTTTTCATTTTCCACTTACCCAAAGCACTCTGAAGATTATTTTCCAACAATTCCACTTTTGATTCTATTCTGTTGAAAGCATCTCTCCAAGTATCATTTGCTCCTTGATCTCCTTTGACTCCCTGCAAACCACGTGGCCCGGTCATCCCTGGAGGACCTCTTTTTCCTGGAGGACCAGCAGGACCTGGTATGGGATCTTCATTATTGCCACCACAAGTAAGTATCACCTGATTTGCTCCTTGACATAATGGGGTTGCGATGCACAGTATTGTCACTATTAAATAATTTGTTGACATATTGCAAAACAATTCTGAATATTTTTTGGTGTGAATATCACACAAATAAACCATGACAAGTAACGATTAAACGAAGTTTTACCATTTTGTTGTTTCTTTTTTTCACGATTCTTGAAACATGCAAAAAATTTTAATCGCTCAGTACATCGTGTTTTCGGTGACCATGTGCCTGAGGTCAAATTCAGTGGTTTCACAAAATACTGACGTAAAATAAGCACGAAGCAATTGTATCTGCGTCACTCAATGCTTACCTTTGCCAAACTCATATTGCTGCAACAACAAAGTCGTAACGCACAATGCAGAGCACTGTAAAAAGCGCATTGCATTTGTGTTCGAAACCACTTTTTAAACGTTACAAACATGATAATGTCAATAAATGTGGTAACATCGTGATTACTAGCAATAATAAATTTACTAAGAAAAATTGATTGAAAATTGCCCGGGGTATTTTTTAAACAAAAATAAAGCACTATTTTACCAGCACACAGAGTCTGTAATCACTAAATAAAAGTTCAGGGGGGGGGGGGTGCCAAACTCATATTGCTGCAACAACGAAGTCGTAACGCACAATGCAGATCACTGTAAAAAGCGCATTACATTTGTGTTCGAAACCACTTCTTAAACGCTACAAACATGATAATGTCAATAAATGTGGTAACATCGTGATTACTAGCAATTATCAATTTACTAAAAAATGTGGATTGAAAATTGCCTTTTTTTTGAAATAAAATAAAGCACTATGTTTACAGCACACAGAGTCTGCGATCACCAAATAAAACTTTTTGTGAGTCGATGCATTATTTAGCCTGGAGCTGAAAATAAATCGTTGTAGTTTTAACTGAAATAAATAAATGTAAACAGGCTCATGTTTGTATGATACATTTCTATAATACAACTCACATAACCTATACAGTCCTAAAGCAACATGCTTTTTGCATGAACGTCTACATTGTGACATAGTACTGTTTGTCATTACACAGTCTTTATGCCTCCTGTGTTGTAAATCCAGTTGTTTGTCTTACTATTCCTGGTGATTACCAAGCCACGAGGCCAACAATCATTTTAGTAACTTACCGACGAAAGATTAATTCCTGTCGTATGGCAATTAAAATAACGAAGATATATAACTTGTATTGTTGTTTCCTACCCAACAACACAGGCTCACCACCATACTTGATTTATTTGTTATACGCGTTGGATTTATTTTTTAAGAATTTCAACTCAGTGAAATAATTCGCAAAAATTGACTATTAAGAATCAGATAATTTGCTTCCTTACATGATGTGGAAATTAGAAGAGAAGAGTTGTTATGCACAGTGTTGTCATTGTAAAAAAATGAGTGGAAATCATATACCTAGTTTTGTAAAAAAGATATTTAAAACTGTAAATAAGATAAGGCAAAAACGCCACAAAAGCAAGCAAAGAATTTGTAACCCTGTAGTTCAATAATGTTTTGACCTCGATTTCTTTGCAGTTTAATTGATCTAGTTACTATCTTAAACACCTAATTCGGTTGTAGTTCTAAAAGTATGTGTGGATTGACGTCAAATTAAAACCCATTTCAGTTAGAACAGCAACACTTTTAGCTCAAGTTAACTTTAATTGTTTCTTCAGCATGTGACATTTAGCTAGCTACTTTTGATCTTAATAATAAATTGTTTTCAAATAAATATGCTGCCCTTATTGCTTAATGTGTAATAAATTATACTGCTGGGTTTCTTGCCTCGTTGGGACACGCCTTGATGGTAAATGACGAATATTGCACATTCACGTTTGCAATGCTAACGAATTTCCATATTATTGTTCTAAGTAGCCACATTCCTAATGGTTTGTTTTATTATTTAGACATTTATCGGTGTCTTTTTCTACTTGCGAATGTCTTTGAAACCTTTTTAAAGATCCCACCCAACTTTTTTTTATCAAATGAAAGACCCCAAGATTTGGAACATGCTATTGAAGCGTAACCACACATCTGACTGTCACAAACGATACACCTTCTTGCTTAACGTACTGTTTATTACAAAGCAACACAAAACTAATTACATTACCACTTTTGTTTTAATTAATTTTAAGGTGAATTACATTAGTTGCTAAAATACTAAACATAAAATGAGACTTTGTCGAACATTAAATGAAGCGTGTAAAAATGCGTTTGTAATTTTTTTTTAATTCAAACTTTCTGGTTTAACTTAACAGATATGTACAAATTTTAGTGGCTTTAAATTTTTGGTGAAGATTTTTTCAGGTTATGGGTCTGATTTTTATTTCTGAACGTTTTCGCGAAACAGGATCCCATCTGTTTGAATTATTTTCAGTTGTTTCGTCGTTATAATATTTTCCATTCAAATTAGAATGATAACAACTTTTATACCACCAAGCTCCAACAAATTGCACCGCACAATTTGTGCTTCTTAGATCGTGATCTTGATCTTTCGTTGTAAATGCCATTTGGTTGTGGTAAGTCAACTTATTTTCTGAAAACATAAGAAATTTAATCATCGTAAACATAAATGTTTGTTTGTTTAAAATGTAATCATCTAGTTTTACTCAGTGATAAAAGAAGATTATCTTTTACCGGACAATCTTGTATTTGTAAACATCGCCCCGAAACATCAATTTCATTGCAACAAAGTTACTGTTACACAAACAAAAAATGAAGGCTTCGTAACAAAGAATTCACATAAAACAAATGTACGTTATTTTAATGGGAAAGATAAGCTTAATACATATAATTCATAATATAGCCAAAACTTTTACTTCGATCCTGGAAAGTTTAACAGAACATACCTGCATCACCAGTGTATCCTCCGACAGTCAAGCGGTAAAAAGTGTCAGCAGATCCAATGCNCCTCCGACAGTCAAGCGGTAAAAAGTGTCAGCAGATCCAATGCTGAAGTTGCTGTTTTACAAAAAAATGACGGAAAACATTATTTAAATTCAAAAAGAAAAACATTCGCAGTAAAATAAATTATTTGCAAAATGTTTAATGGTAAGCTGTTTGCGTGTTTCGTTGCAACACAAAGCTGGAAATTAGATTGTGGAAATATGTATTGTTTGATTTTCTCTATACATGTAGGAAAAAAGTTTATGATTCTAAAAACGTATTTAAATGATTTCAGTCGGGGGGGGGGGACAAAGAGTAAGACATTTTTTATCGTACAATACCTTGACAGGAATTAGGGAAATAATTACACACATATTTTCCTTTTGAATGTGTAAAGTTGAGAATAAAGGTGAACAGAATTTTGACACCTTAAACCTCTCATTGTTAAGATTTTTATGTGTATTGATGAACCTGAGCTGTGTTGTTTTTAATTTTTATTTTTTACCTGTATTTTGCGTAAACCTATGTTGAATCAAAGTTTTCCAAATCAATCCGAAGTTCGTGAGGTTTCCAAGGGGGGGGGGGGGGGGGGGGGGGGGGGGGGGGGGGGGGGGGGGGGGGGGGGGAAAATATAAACAAACGAATATTTATTATTTCATAAGTGTTCAGGACTTGATATCGCTTCGTATAGGCTTAACCTCCTAGGCTCGAATCTCACACACATGACCATGTAGCTTATGGTTTAGCATTATGCTCTTCTCAGGTTGAGTTGAGTTTATTTCGCTTGGTGAAAGAACACACGGCGTTGCAATTGCACTATAAACAGTCACCAAGCCCGAAATATTTGCGCTATGTTGAAACGTTACGAAGCGCAAAATATTGGATGTATACAATTGCTGGTTCATGACCAAACCCGCTGCAGCTACAGCGTATTATGAAGCATTTATTGCGTTTTTCTTGTACTAAATAAGCAACGATTGAAAGCATTTGAGGTCTAACAAACTGTCGAGTGCCGAGTTGATGCATAGATGGTACAAGGTATTCTTACAAAGCGTTATAGAACAATGGGGTTTTATTGTGTTTTGTCTTAAATAATAGTTGCTGGGGGTGTACGACCTGCTTCCCGCAGACTAATTTCGGCCCTTGATTTAAGGTTGTGCGGCCCGCAGGGACGCTTGGATTTCAAATGTACTGGCAAACGAGTCCAACTATTATATAGGGGGGGGGGTATTGGACGGCAGTTGGTAGTTCATGACCAAACCCGCTGCAGCTACAGCGTATTATGAAGCATTTATGGGGGGGGGGGGGGGGGGGGGGGGGGGGGGTGACTTGGCAATTTGTGGCTAGAATCAAATGCGAATTTTAAGCAACAAGGTAAAATCACCTTATGTTATACGCAGATGCGGCCGCGATCTAATTTTGGCAATTGTATTTAGCCCCACAGTAACAAAGGTTGCACACAAAGGTTTATAACGTTGTACTTTCATGAGCACAACAAAATAGGTAAAACTGTGTGAGATTTAATATGTGTGAGACACAAAACGCTTAGTTACCAATCCAAAATTCTTCAGTCAGTGAACCGAATCCTCTTTCATATTCATCCCAACCTCTGGGGGGGGGGGGCACATGACCATGTATGGTTTAGCATTATGCTCTTCTCAGGTTGAGTTGAGTTTATTTCGCGGGGGGGGGGGGCTGAACCGTCGTATCGTTTCTGTACAACCTGAAATTGAATTTGTATCACAAATATAGTTGTCGTTGCCTACGATGAATATGCAATGAAGCAGTAAATAAATAGAAAATCGTTACAAACTCACCAGCCACCCACCACCGTCTGTTTCCATGTCACAATATCCTTGATATGGATATGGTAAATTGAGCGAAAAAATACCACTGTTGTTGAAACCTATACTCTGCGCATCCTTGCAACTTGTTGACTGCAATCGAGCAATAGTGTCTGAAAATTAGCAAAAAGTTAAATAAGTTGAGGCAAACAAAGGGCCAACAGTGGTGGAATTCAGCCGGTTCACACCGGTTCTATAGAACTGTCTCACAAAGTCTTATGAGATCAGCGACCCGGTTAGCTTTACTGGTTACTGCCAATGGACTTTTGTAACAGAACCGGCTAAAAAATATGACTGTTGTGGTGGAACCGGCTGGCAAAAAAAACTAAATCCCACCACTGGCTGCAAATATTTTGCGATTTCAAACTCAAATGGTAGTTTAGTCAAAATGGTTTTTGCAAATGATATCTGGAAGTTCAAAACTTTGCGCACCCAACTTACCCAAAGCGCTTTGAAGACTGTTTTCCAACAATTCCACTTTTGCTTCTATTCTGTTGAAAGCATCTCTCCAAGTATCATTTGCTCCTTGTTCTCCTTTGATTCCCTGCAAACCTCGGGGCCCAGCCATACCTGGAGGACCTCGTTTTCCTGGAGGACCAGCAGGACCTGGTATAGGATTTTCATTGTTGCCACCACAAGTAAGAATCACCTGATTTGCTCCTTGGCATGTGGTTGCATGAAACAAACCAGCAACCAAAATGAGAACAAAAGCTATATTACTTGAAATCATCTCTGTATCTATGAACGTATGTGAAATATAGTTCACCAGGCCTATTAATACCGAATCAAGCTGGTCTCCCAAGCATTCCCGTATGACTTAGATTTAGACAAGAAAAAACTCTACCCGTGATCGCTGTTATACATATATACGCTTCAGTACTAATCCCTGTATGAAGGTATATATTTATCTTATAACTGATCAATGGTTGAATTGGGGGGGGGGGGGGGGGGGGGGGGGGGGGGGGGGGGGGGGGGGGGGGGGGGGGGGGGGAAAATTTTTTTCGCCTAAATGATTTAAAACATTTTGCCACTGCATCCCGGGGAAGTAATATATGCGTTTTTATTGCTGATTGTTAGCAGTTTTTTCAAAGCCGGCCTGTGATAAAATTTTAGTTTTAAAAACGGTTCGCAGTCCAAAAACAGGTTGCCGACACCTGCTCTACTGCAATGCTGACATGTGCAGCATTTGAGACAGGCAACGGTACTTGCGATTTGACTTTTGGCGGCCTCACCACTGAGCCTGTATATAGCTCACTTGGTAGAGCGTGAGTCCCGAAATTGCTCCCCTATTGTGTGTTTAAATCCACCACAGGCTTTTTGGTCCATTTGCAAACTTTGGTTGGTATTTCTTAAGTTTATTGTCGCAATGTATTATCCAAAACTTTTATTATTTTTTCAACTGAAAATTAAAATGGTTTTCCTGGTTTTGAGAGCAACTTTTTCCTAATTTAAATTTAGATACTTTTTTGAAAAAATGTTCGACAATAAAAATACAGAATTTTGATCCCGATGTACAAAGAATAACTTAGTTTACTTTTTGTTTATTTAAACCAAAATATCTACGCAGTGCAATTCTGCCTTTCTTATACTCTCAGCAAGTTTTGAAACCGGTATGCGTGCCTGCCTTTTCACTAGTGAAGCTGATGCAATAAAAATATATTCCAAGCTGATGCAATAAAATATATTGCATGCGATGAATTGCCACTTGGTACCTGTCCCTGTTTCTGAACAGCTTCTTTGGTGCCACAGATATTGTTTTTGCGACAATACAGTCAACAAATTGTAAACCGCAAAACCCATAGTGGGAGATTATAATTGGCATTGCAATTTAATAGGCCTAATTTCAAACTACAAATGGGTTTGTCACTTTTTAACTGGTTTGAAGGCCTAAACAAAACGGTGATTGTGGCCCACATCCAATTGTTCAATTCGGGGGGGGGGAGTCTACTACAGTGGTCGGCAACCGGCGGTCCGTAACCCGTGGCCAATCCGCGAATAGTTCGTTGCTGGGCCGTATAGGTTTTTTCGCTAAAATGATTTAAACATTTTGCCACTGCATCCCGGGGATGATAAAGTAATTTATGCGTTTTTATTACTGAATGTTCGTAGTGTTTTTAAAGCCGGTCTTTGATAAAATTTCAGTTTGAAAAGCGGTTCGCAGTGCAAAAATGTTGCCGACACCTGCTCTACTGCATTGCTGACATGTGCAGCATTTGCGACAGGCAACGGTACTTGCGATTTGACTTTTGGCTGGCTCACCACTGAGCCTGTGTATAGCTCACTTGGTAAAGCGTGAGTCCCGAAAATGCTCCTCCTATTGTGTGTTAAAGTCCAACCGCAGGCTTTTTCTAGTCCACGCCTTGCCGCATAGGAATGCTTGGGGGGCAAGCTTTGTTCGGTATGATGCCTTTATGGATAAGTATTTTATGATCGCTGCTCTGCATGAGCGCTTTAGGGCTGATCCCCGGAATTCAAATGTATGTACATCTTAGCTCGTTCAGGGCACGAAAATTATAAATTTATTTTCGTTGTTAGAAGGAACAAAATACTTTTGTTAGTTTCCTTGCAATGTTTTAATTTCTTTAAATAAATTTGAACAAGTAGTTCAAAACTGCTGTTTAGAATTCCAACGAATTTATTGCTTCAAAGCCTGCTGAACACCACTTTTCTCTAAAGAGCACTTGCTATATTCAGTTTTGGTCCATTTGCAAACTTTGGTTGGCATTTCTTAAGTTTATTGTCGCAATGTTTGATCCAACACACGTCTTATTATTTTTTTACACTGGAAATTAAAATGGTTTTCCTGGTTTTGAGAACAACTTTTTCCTAATTTAAATTTAAATAGTTTTTCCAAAAATGTTCGTCAACGAAACACTTTTTTTATGTACAGAATTTTCATCCGGATGTGCAAAAAGTAGTTTACTTTCTGTTTGTTTTAAACCAAAATATCCACGCAGTGCAATTCTGGCTTTCCTATACTCTCAGCAAGTTTTGAATCTTGTAAGCGTACTTGCCTTTTCACTACTGAACCTCCAAGCTGAAATCCAAGCTGAAGCAATAAAATATATTCCATGCAATGAATTGCCACTTGGTACCTGCCCTGTTTTCTGCTGAACAGCTTCTTTGGTGCCACAGACATTGTTTTTGCGACAATACAGTCAACAAATTGTAAACCGCAAAACTCATAGTGGGAGATTTTAATTGGCATTGCAATTTAATAGGCCTAATTCAAACTACAAATGGGTTTGTTTTCACTTTTTAAACGTTTTGGAGGCCTAAACAAAACGGTGATTGTGGCCCACATCCAATTGTTCAATTCTCTTAAATTATTTTTTATTCTGGTTAATATAAAAAGAATATTCCCAATTATTAACACAATCGCACAACCGTTAAAAGTTTCTAATTTTTTGAAAAGGTTTTATCCGGCCTTGTTTATAGGCTACTTCATCAAATATCGTGCAAAACGAAAGTCACTATATTGTTCAGCAACGTGCTTATTTGACCCCAATGTTTGAAATTCTCCACGGGCGATTCAATATTCATCATTCGCTGATGGCCGGATACTTGAAACTTTGATTACCTAGATTTGTTGTAATATATAATGAAAAGTAAGCATGATCTTTAATAAACTCGAGTGTGGAATGTAATCCAGTTGTAACCCATGTTGAGCCACGCTTTTGCAATTTGGGTTTGGCATGAGGTGTGACACTGCAGAGTGCCAACTTTGTCACATTTACTTGCTAATTTAAATTTATGTGCAACTAAAGTGGTTGAAAATAAACAATGACTGGTGTTGCAATTTTTGCTTGACAGGGGCTTTTGTCGCCAGCTCGTGGCTCCGCTGTTTGTTCCCGACTGAAGGCTTTTGTTCTTCCCACCTCGGTATATCCTAAAACAGCGTGGTCCAACTGCAGGACCGCGGGCCAATTGGGGGGGGGGGGGGGGGGGGGGGGGGGGGGGGGGGGGGGGGGGGGGGGGGGGGGGGGGGGGGGGGGGGGGGGGGGGGGGGGGGGGGGGGGGGGGCATAACAACTATAATTTTTGTTTTTAATGTTTTGAAATGTGATAACTGATTTAATTAAACAACACAAAATGCTGCAAAAATATCCTATTGTGACGCATGGCAAGGCATTGTTATGTGTAATAAAGGGTTCTTGCGTCAACAAATCGTTGGGGCATTTTTTGCGCCAGAGTAGAAACATAATGTTTTCAACGGCTGCTACTTATATAACAAAAAAAGAGGAAAATAACATTATCTATTGATTAAAAACGGTGTATAGTCACCATAATGTTTGTGCCAGAAAAAAGTTTTACCTGCAAAAATGTCAGATCTTGGCCAGCGGAGTAAGTTACCGATTTTTATTGGCCCGCAACAAAATAAAGTTGGGCCACACTGTCCGAAAACAAACCACTCAGTTGCATTAGTAAATACTGATCACAAACAAAATTTGTAATTAAAAAACTTGTAATAACGTTATTAGTGGGTTTCATATTATGATTATTTCAACAACAAGGAAAATACCGGAACATGTAAAAGAATAGCACGCAATAAAAATAAATAAGAAGTATTTGTAAACTAAACTGTTTTACCAGGTTCGCAGGCAAAGTCCATGTTGCTTGCATAAGTGTAATCCAGCCGTTGTCAGACTTCCTATCGAACATGAAAAATGTGGCCTCAGTTCATTGTTTTGAGTCAAAGCAGGTCCGTTGAACCCTACACAAAACATATGTAGGCCTACTAAGTTCCTGGACGTTTTAGACCATTTTTTTGTTGTTTCGAGCTTCTTTCGACTAATTTTATCGATTTTTGCCTTTTTTATAATTTTTTCAACAGTTGATAGTTACTTAATACTGTTCTTCCATAGGTAATTTTGCATGGTAATATTCTGGAAGTATAACATATATATCTTCCTAAAAAAATTAAGCCATAGTCTTGCGTCGTCAGATCTTTCCACACCTACAAATATTAGACCACGAAAGTGCACAAAGTTTATTACACTATCACAACGAATATAAACTTACGACAACTTGGCAGTGAATTAAATGTGCAACGATATTGCGCATGCGACTAATAAATACTGTCAAATAGACCTGAAAAGTATTACCGGTTTAAAACCTGTATGGCATCACACAATCAACATGGTAAAGATTACGGATGACATCTTCAAGCTTGACAGAAGCAATATATAATATAAATATGCCCCTATAACTTCACTAATTCTTCTACAGCCTATTGCAAAAACAGTTCGTGTGTCGTTTAACTTCCTTATCCGTTTATGTTTGTCTTT
Organism: Phallusia mammillata; assembly: GCA_003260075.1. Classification (NCBI taxonomy): domain Eukaryota; kingdom Metazoa; phylum Chordata; class Ascidiacea; order Phlebobranchia; family Ascidiidae; genus Phallusia; species Phallusia mammillata. The sequence goes on along the minus strand of QLIY01003005.1, from coordinate 1,908 downwards.
TGCTTTTACTTCAGTTATGTTTATTTTTAAAGATTAAATAATGCATGCAGTTATTAAAATATCAAAAACATAAAATGTGACTTGGTCGAACATTGAATCACGCATGTGAAAATTTATGCGTTTGAAAAAACACACACAATCTAAACGCACATTTATGTACAAGATTTATGTTAGATTTANAATCATGCATGTGAAAATTTATGCGTTTGAAAAAAAACAACACAATCTAAACGCTGTAGTATAATTTCACATTTATGTACAAGATTGATATCAGATTCACAATTTTGGTGGATGTTTTTATATTATGGGTCTGATTTTTATTTCCGAACGTTTTCGCGAAACAGGATTCCATTTATTTGACTTGCCGTCATTAGTTTGTTCGTCATAATATTGTCCATTCAAATTTGAATGATGACAACTTTTATACCACCAAGCTCCAACACATTTTACCGCACAATTTGTNTAAATACTGACGTAAAATAAGCACGAAGCAATTGTATCTGCGTCACTCAAAGCTTACCTTTGCCAAACACATATTGCTGCAACAACGAAGTCGTGAGGCAACGCACAATGCAGATCACTGTAAAAAGCGCATTACAGTTGTGTCCGAAACAACTTCTTAAACTTTACAAACATGATAATGCCAATAAATGAGGTTACATTGTGATTACTAGCAATTATCAATTTACTAAAAAAAGTCGATTGTAAATTGCCCGAAGTATTTTTTAAAATAAAATAAAGCACTATGTTTACAGCACACAGAGTCTGCGATCACCAAATAAAACTTTTTGTGAGTCGATGCATTATTTAGCCTGGAGCTGAAAATAAATCGTTGTAGTTTTAACTGAAATAATTAAATGTAAACAGGCTCATGTTTTAATGATACATTACAGTAATACAACTGACATAGCTAATACAGTCTTAAAGCAACATGCTCTTTGCATGAACGTCTACATTGTGACACAGTACTGTTTGTTATTACATAGTCTTTATGCCTCCTGTGTTGTAAATCCAGTTGTTTGTTTTACTTTTTCTGGTGATTACCAAGCCACGAGGCCAACAATCATTGCAGTAACTTAAACCGACAAAAGATAACTTTTTGTCCGTATGACAACTAAACTGACGAAAATGTTGTTTCTTACCCAACTTTTAAGGACATCGTAAGCTCGCCACAATACTTGATATATTTGTCGTACACGTTGGATTTGTTTTGAGAACTCCAATTCAATGAAATAATTCGCAAAATTGACCCATTAAAAACTCGACTAGACTTGTGACACTGATTAAACCACTTGTTCGCAACATTAATGAATTTCCTACATATTTCAGCAAAACAGAAAACCTGCAGCTGTAGCTAATCCTTGCAATGCAAAAGCACTCAAAATTCCAACATGTGTGCTGGCAAGGTTGGTGCGCGAGGTGATTTTGTATGCCACGTTCAACATTTTGAGTTTATTTTGTTATAATTGTAAGTCGTAAAAATGAGAAGAGTTGTTATGAATATCTTAGTCATTGTAAAAAATGAACGGACATCATTCACCAACGTTTGTAAAAAAGATTTTTTAAAACAGTAAAAAAGATAAGGCAAAAACGCCACAAAAGAAAAAAAAGCTTTAACCTTGTAGTTCAATGATATTTGACCTTGATTTTTAATCTCTTTTTGCTGTTTTATTATTCTAGTTAGTAGCCTATTTTGAACACTTGTAGCGGTAGCGAAATTATTTGTGCAAATTTTGCAATCGTTGCTTACGTAATTCATTCGTTTTACCTTGTTATCTCGCAAGGAATTTAAATGATGCAACATTTTTTGAATTAACTGAAATACAAAACCGTGTTTGAACTTGAAATATTTTTGTGATATGGTGGTTACGCAATTTAACTTTGTGCTTTGTCCTGTGCTGTGATTGG
>QLIY01003002.1:0-11991 GCA_003260075.1 Phallusia mammillata | reverse complement strand
GTTTTTTAGTTTGTTCCCCGCCATGGCATTCCATGACTTTAACAGCAAGTTTGTTGAGTGATTTATGTTTTCCGACGAGAACCACTCCGAAACTTCCAGAACCCACAATACTTGACTTTGGGTCACACAGAATATCATCAGCATCAAATTCACGCAACTAAATGCAAATACTTTCATTACAGCTATGCAACACTTTACAAACTATTACAAGTATTACCAACTGCTAACAAATCTAACTTACATTAGATTGACTTGCCATCTTCAACTTTTGTCACTTGAAGTAAAGATTTTGTTAAACGTTTGCGAACCCAGCAAAGTTTCTACTTAGTTCCTCTCGCAACGGATCATGTGATATGACGTGAACTAGCTTTGTCCCGATACTTGCATGACTGGCTCCGGTGGCAGCGCCGAATTCCTTTCACGCAAAGCGTTACAAAAACACCTTTTTTCAATTTATTATACTCACAGTAGCCATGGTGACAAGCAAGGCATCACAGTGCATTAAATTTTGTTGTGAAGTTCAAAGCACGAAAAAATATGTTAGGAGTAAGTTGTATTGTTGTTTTTGCAAAACAAACCTTCCACGACCACAAAAAAGTTTAAACTCGCAACAGCCTTTGTGTGATATAAAAAGAGGGGCATTTTTTACCAGTCTAACACCGCTTAAGACAAACGCATACTCAAAATCCACGATTGTTTTCACGAAAGTCAGCGTTTAAACTTTGTCCTTATCTGGGTGTCGCGTCGCACCTATAGGGTCAGAGCCTTGGAATTTGCCAGTGCGAACAACAGATTTTTATTGGTTCAAGTTGAATGACACTCTCTTAGACCCTATTATGGCGTGGGCTAAGCGGGCGTGTAGTTTGAGACTTTACCATTTAGATTACCCAGCTGACAATCACGGGTTACTATGCACTGTAAAATCATAGTTTACAACCAGTAAAATGTCGGCATTGAAGTTCTGCATGCAGTCTATAGCAACAAAACACACCGGCGTACAATGCAGTCGTGCCAATTTAGTCACACATATCACAAAGAACAGTGTCGTTTGAGTTTTGCCTTCTGTAACAGTTATGGCACAATTTAATATTAAGTAATAAGTATACAGGCAAAGCGTAAAACTTGGTTAATTCACACATCAACTTACCTGTGAATTGATCATGTTGTAACAATCCAATGCAAAACAAAGGATTTATGTCCAACTTAACTTTGCTAAAAATCGAAACGACATGATGCCAATTACTGTTACTGTAACAAGTAAAACATAAAACCACACAATGCTCACCAGTAATTCAAGTTTCGGACGCAGGACAAATAAGCTTTCAATAGTTTACACAAATTATCAGTAAATTCCTATTTACACAAAGAAAAATAACATATTCTTGTCATTAGTTATTTGGTACATGATTACTTTCATGCGGTCAGCACATAGAGCAGAGCAGACTAATAAACGCAAACCATGCGGTCTCGCACAAGGTAATTGCACCACAATGGATTTGACGTCACAACATCATTGTTGCGTCAATAGCAATGTTAGGACGATATTCCTGGCACCCGCACATAACAGCTGGGCGCAAGTAGATGCTAGAAATCTTGCACTGGGTTTTGGGTGTACACCCACAAACTGATACATTTGGGTAATAAAGAGTAGTATGGCGACAATATTCACATCAGTGATTCTCAAACCGCGTGCCGTGAAAGATTTCCAAGAGTGCCCCTATTTGAAGTGCAAACATTTCCTGGTGTTTTATGACTTTATAACGAACGACTGGTGTGCATGGCAACGTTTCCAAGATGAAATTTTTTGAAACGTTTTTGAGCACTGTTAGTGAGTTTAAACGAGGGTAAAACGAAATTTATCAGGTTGTTCTCAGGAGGAACAATAAAAAAATGAGATACACGATCTGAACGCGAACAACCGAATCCGCAACTTGAAACCTGCCTACTTAAACTGAATAAACACAGCGTCGCATCGCAAACTTTTCTTCCCAACTTTATGAAAACTTTGCTTTCTTCTTTTCTAGTTGACAATCGTTAAAATTCTCTGCTACCTCGCCGAGAAAAACGAGAAAACTCATCGAGAGACGCATGACGTTGGTAAACTCACATAAAACCTGATTCCGACATTGCTTTCCGATAAAAACGTTCAGCTATAATTTTGTGCTGCAATGCCGAGAATAAGACTCATTACTGACACCGCGTGACTGACATGTGTTCCAGACTGGTTGTGTTTTATGGCCTCGTTGTTCCTTCTCTCCTTGATATGATGTTTATTACCAACCCAGCAAATTACCTATAATCATATGTGGACAGTAGCTGACGGGGGGGGGGACAATTACTTAAAGTGAGTCTATATTTTATGACATGATCCCTCTATGCTGTTAATTTATGTCATTTCCATCTTACAATCAACCGTGTTATGAACTCGCACTTTTAAATGTTCCTCCTTCGCAGAGAACAGGAAACATTGGTTGATGATTACACGCTGGAGATTCTTGTCACTTTTATTGATTGCTTGGCTCTCTCACATGACGATGATTCATCACTTGGAACCGAATCTTCATTAAATTAAAACCCATCAGGCTAGGTGTTTCCAGACTACGCCTTGCCATATAGTGAATGCTTGTTGACGAGCTAATTCGGTATAGCGCCTTCAATAAGCCTGGCGTAAAAAGATTTCTACCAGAATAAATTTGTATTTAAAAAACGTTGTATAGCAAATGTTACAACCATCACTACTGTTCAAATTACTTCTAAGTTTGCACAAAACGTAGCCATTTTGTTTCTAAAAAGTTTACTTCACTAATGATGTAAATTTTATTTCCAGAATGCAGACACCAGTGCATTCCACTTTGCTACGATCTCATGAAACTCTGACGATAAACTCCGCTCTGCCACCTTGCGGATCGCTTAGAACAAGGAAAAAATGAAACAAAATATATCATACAGACGTAAGTTGAAAAATGACTTGAAGCAGGTTTTTTTAAGGGTTGGTTTGGGTGACCGCTAAGTAGTTTTAGGAGACCGCAAGTATTTCATTTAAATACCAAAAAATAGCCGTATTTGCTTAAACGAATTATTTATTAAAGCAAGTCCAAATTTTGGTAAACCTCTGCCGAAACGGTCCCCCAAAATACCTTAAAAAAACACTGACTCGAAGTATATTTTTCTGGGATTCATTAAAATCAACAAGTGTTAAAAATGTTTCTTACTTGTTAAATTCCTCTTGTTATTTTATTTCAAGCGCACAGTGTTCTATTTGCATGAAAATTCCCGTTTTGCTGTTTGGTCGAAATCCTGAGGCGAGCGTCAGAACTATCATTTATAATCTACCAGTAATGATGTAGCTGCCGGGATAACCGTTGCTGAAATTTCAATAAACCTTTTCAGTAGGAGAATGGACGTCACTTTTCCAGTTGCCCAACTGTGTGTGGCTTGGAGGTCTCTTTAACCCGCAGTCGTTCCTCACTGCCATCATGCAATCCATGGCTCGCAAGAACGAATGGCCGCTCGACAAGATGTGTCTGCAGTGTGACGTCACAAAGAAAAATAAAGAGGATTTCAACAGCCCGCCACGTGAGGGCGCTCGAGAAATACAGAAAAATGCGAAAATTCAGTTTAAGCTATTTGAAACCCATCAGGACGCTGTTGAATCCTTCTCTACGGGTTATGTTTAAAATGTCGACTAAAAACCTGCCAATATGGTTAGTTGGTTACGTGAATGCTGTATTGAACTCGCAAGGGTGTGGGTTCGAATCCCGTCCAGCACGAAGCACGCAGCCTGTTCATACATCGCTAAAGCCACACAAACTAAAAACATGTAACTATCTTATCGCAGGAGCACGATGGGATACGCAAACCGGTCTAATGGCAGAATCCCGTCTAAAGGAGTTAATCCCAGTAATGCCGGTGATCTTTACCAGATAGACAGGAGACCAAGAACATATACGAATGTCCTGTCTACAAGAATAAGTCTCGTGGTTCCACTTTTGTGTGGACCTTCAATCTGAAGACCAAAGAGAAATTTATCTAGATGGGTTCTGGCCGGTGTAGCTTTGATGCTGCAAATTTAAACTGATACTGCACTGTGTAATATCGGGTAGTTGCTGTATTATTGATGCAGTTTTAAAACGCGTTTTCTAATATGATTGGTATTGTGTGTTTGTTTTTTATTAAAACAGCTATGAAAGAGGGACATTTATGGAAAATATAATTCGTAAAAAATAGATTTTCTAATCAAGGCCAAGTTTTAGTTCAAAGCTCTTTCTAATCCAATCTGTTTTCCCAGTTTATTCAACCGGAACGAAATTACCCAAGCATGTAGTTTTAGTTTAGGGGTTTTACCGCGATTATCTTCTAATTTTCGGATTCGGTCATTTTCAAATTTTAATCTTGCTGCAATAATTATTTCTACCCCACTTTGTAGAAGGATGTTTGGGTAGGGAGGGCTGTTGTGTGGGTAATGTCTTCGCTTGCAGAACAACTGCAAATACTGCACGAATGTTGATTTAGCAGTGATGACGCTTCACTGTATGAAGCTGAAATACAAGTGAAAGGAATTGAACAAACATGCTTGAGAAGACTCACAGAACAAGAACTAGGTATATTTACATATTTGTATATTTTTTGTGGTCTTATAATAATTTTCATACAGATGCATCACATATCAATTTCTTATCCTTAGAATTCACATAATATTCAATGAAATTGCAAATTAAGTTTTAATAACTTGTGAATCTCAAACTGTAGAATTATGCAGAATCTTTACTGATGCATCAAATTCACTGAACCAGATTCTTTGACATATTGTTGTGTTTTAGGCTTGTATTGCTCTTTGGTGTTCAGCAAGGATGGTGGAATATTGTCCATAATTTCCAAGAATGTTGCCAAACCACAGGTAAAACAGATATTAAAAATATACTAACATATTACACATTTAAAAAAGTTTTTATCCAATTAGTAAAAATATACACTAAATGTCCATTTTTAGTTCAAAACTTGTAACTCTGCTTATTTTAGCTTGGATTTTTTTACTGTTTAGGAACTTGTCTAAACCAGAATCTCATTTATCTACAGCATAAAAAATGTCCGAGAAGGAATTCTAACTTTTTTGTCCACTTTTGTGCCCCGTATTGGCTCATACATATGACCATATATTAGTGACATACATGGATGTTGTAATGTGGTGTATCGAAGCGACAGATTTGCCAAAAATAAAATCAAGGCCCTACAAGTTCTAGCAGAAGTAAGTTTGTTTTATGTAAAAAAATATAGTCTGTTCTTAACCAGACTTTTCTTTAGTTGATAGCTAAAAGAAGTATAGCAGGGACATTTGAAGAGGAACAAATAAAAGGTTTTGTTAAAATGTTGTTTGAAGAAATTGCTACAACAAAATGTACATCAACAGGTGTGTGGAAACCCCCCCCCCCCCCCCCCCCCCCCCCCCCCCCCCCCCCCCCCCCCCCCCCCCCCCCCCCCCCTTGCTTGTAAATATTTTGTCTCTTTTAAACTACTTGGGCAAAATATGCTTAATTAGGTACATTTACTACCTTATGTTTTGCTTTTTATATTTTCTGATGTTAAATTAGGAGCTGGTAAATTTTGGGTTTTAGTTGCAACCTTTTAAACTCATAAAAAGTCCTCAACTTGGTATTTTTTTTCCTTTTATTGTGTGTGCTGCTAATGCATTAAATGTTATAAAATCAGTTTTCATTGTAATCTTAAATTCAAAATTTTGATTTACAAAAAAAAACACATTGCAAGATAATTGTGCAAAACTGATACGAACTGGTTTAATTTCCAGCCAATCTAAGACATTTGAACAAGCCTAAATGTCAATTTACTGTTTCTCACATAAAGTCATATTTTCCAGCTTGTAATTGTACTGTATGATTAATTACTTTTCCTAACATAAATTCATGTTAAAAATTCAATTATCTTTTTCAGATGATTACATCCAACAAGGCCCCGGATCTCAAGCTTATCGAGGGTTATTTCTTGGGACTCCATGCACTCTTGTTTTCGTTTTAGTGTATCGTATGATGAAGATCGTGTTACGACATACAAAGAGATTTTGAAGTTTGCATCCACAAAATGAACTGAATAGATCTGCTCTTACTTCAGGTACATGAAACACAAGTTGTCCAACCCATTGTTACATGATAAAGTGTACAGAGCTATTTTGTGTCCAAAAAGGTACAGTGGGAAAAACACATAAATCGTCTGATCTTTACAAATTGGAGAGCTTAAAACTCAAATTTGTTTCAAGAAATTCAGTCAAAATGTCAGGTTCTGTCATTTCCACTTAATATATTGCTATTTTCATATAAATTTACCCTCTAGTTTTTCATGTAAACTTTAAATGTTAGCATTTAGCATGCATTATCATGCTCAAATTTTACAACATAAACGTTTTATTTGATTTGGTCAGTCAAATTCGTGCTAAAGCCCACCAGTTTGTAAAAATCAGACAATTAATGTGTTTTTTTCCTTTGTCTGCTGTATTAATTTGGACACAAAATGGCATCCATGAGGCTCTATCACAAAAAAATGAGTTGGACCACTTGTGTTTTATATATACTTTGGATAAGATAGTAGTCTAGTAGTTTGTTAGTAGTTTGCTAAAAAGAAATTAACACATTTGGAAAAAATATTTTTGTTTTGTTATACAAGTGTCATTTTTTTATTAAATTTTTCTTTTTGATGAAAGGACCTGTTTTGCAACCAACATATAAGCTGCACTCCATTTAATTAAACTGTCCCCCCCCCCACAAAATGTACATCAACAGGTGTGTGGAAAACAGTTTTGCTTGTGAATATCGTGTCTATTTTAAACTACTTAGGAAATATGTTTGTTTTATGTATTGGAAAACAAAATATGCTCAATTAGATCTTACATTACTACCTTATGTTTCGTTTTTTTTGTATTTTCTGATGTCAAATTAGGAGCTGGTAAATTTTGGGTTTAAATTTAAAGCTGAAAAATTTTGGGTTTGACCTTTAAAACACATAAAAAGTCCTCAACTTGGTATTTTGTTACTTTTTATTGTGTGTGCTGCTAATGCATTAAATATTATAAAATCAGATTTCATTGTAATCTTAAATGTCAAAATTTTGATTTGAAAAAAAAACATTGCAAGATAATTGCAACAATAATTATAAATGTCAATTTACTGCTTCTCACATAAAATCATATTTTCCAGCTTATAATTGTACTGTATGATTAATAACTTTTCCTAACATAAATTCATGTTGAAACATCTATTAACTTTTTCAGATGATTACATCCAACAAGGCTTCGGATCTCAAGGTTATCGAGGGTTATTTCTTGGGACTCCATGCACTCTTGTTTTCATTTACTGCATCTTATGATGAAGATCCTGTTACAAGATACAAAGCGATTTTGAAGATTGCATCCACAAAATGAACTGAGTAGATTTGCTGTTCCTTCAGGTACGTGAAACACAAGTTGTCCAACCCATTGTTACATGATAAAGCGTACAGAGCCATTTTGTGTCCAAAAAGATACAGTGGGAAAAAATACATAAATCGTCTGATCTTTACAAATTGGAGAGCTTAAAACTCAAATTTGTTTCAAGAAATTCAATCAAAATGTCAGGTTCTCTCATTTCAGCTTAATATTGCACGCTATATTGCTATTTTCATAAAAATTTACCCTTTAATTTTTTATGTAAACTTTAAATATTAGCATTTAGCATGCATTATCACGCTCAAATTTTACAACATAAAAGTTTTATTTGATTTGGTCAATAGAATTCGTGCTAAAGCCCACCAGTTTGTAAAAATCAGACAATTAATGTGTTTTTTTCCTTTGTCTGCTGTATTAATTTGGACACAAAATGGCATCCATGAGGCTCTATCACAAAAAAATGAGTTGGACCACTTGTGTTTTATATATACTTTGGATAAGATAGTAGTCTAGTAGTTTGTTAGTAGTTTGCTAAAAAGAAATTAACACATTTGGAAAAAATATTTTTGTTATGTTAAAGATACAAGTGTCATTTTTTGTTAAATTTTCCTTTTTGATGAAAGGACCTGTTTTGCAACCATATTACAATAAGCTGCACTCCATTTGATTTAACTGCCCCCCCCCCCAGGTAAGAATTTTATTATTTAGCAGACTTCTGCTTAGGTTATGTGTAAGTTTCTAGCATAAAATGTCACTTTTTTCGTGTAAACATTTACTATTTGTTCCTTGCGTTGTTTCCTACATAAGGCCCCCCCCCCTAAAACCTCATGCATTAAACATAACAATAACTGTTTGTTTTTAGTTTTTAATATAAAAGTTCAAGTTGATGATAAAAAGTTATGTCATGTTTAGAGACTATGGATTTTTCGCTGGAGCGTGTCGCCTATTTTTGTCAAATTCTGATGTTTGTCACAAGTTTTCTGAAATGATAAGCAAATGTGAACAGATGTTTTAGAGGTAAGAATGTTATTATTCAGCCGACTTCTGCTTAGGATATGTGTAAATTTCTATACATGAAATGTCACTTTTTTCATGTAAACATTTACTATTTGTTTCTTGCGTTGTTTCCTACATAAGCGTTGCCAGGTTAAAAAGGAAATTTATTCGCGGATTAAGGCCAAACCGCTATAAAGGCGCCAGACAACAGAACAGAACGTTAGGGTTTGTTTGTTTGTTCGCCTTGTGTTTTGTTTTTTAAGTACGCACTTGTCACCTACGGCGCTACAGAGCTACAGACAGATTGCCTTCTTCGCTTTTGCCGAGTGTGACGAACATCTCGAATATTTTGCCGAGGCTTAGGCTACGTGTGTAAATGGCTGGTTAAATTGATATTTTTCCTAGAGAACATCAGCTACTTTTCTCGTGCTAATGTACTCGGTAGTACCCTCAATCGGCGGAAGTGTGCTCTCGTTCTACGAAACCGGATGAGGGCAACGAAGTCTCTGCAGCGGATCGTGACTTAAAACCTGAACTGTCTTGTGTTCACGTCTCGGGTGTGATGCCTTCACTGTACAAGAAGTTGTTCCCAGTTCTGCTGAGACTTGCCTGTGGTGTTGATCAGGTAAACTAGGTTGATCAGTGAAGTTTAGGAATAACTTTGACTCATCGGTTAGTGGTTCTCAACCTTTTTTATTCCATGCACCCTTTTGCCCAAATTAACTTTAGAGTTACCTCTCGCAAAATTTTACTCGTGAGGAAATCGTGCAGTTTAAGAACCCTTGTCTGCTCGCTAGAGCTACTAACACCATAACTCACGTCAGACCTGCATTTAACTGATTTTCGGTAAGTGGCTCAAACAGCCAAAAATTAAGTTGGCAGCTAAAGAGTCGTAGGGTTGAGAACCAAGTTTTAAACAATCTCATAATCGAACCATCTGCCAGGCATGTTGATGTGGAAAAACATAAGCTGCTCCGTGAACCCTTTGGCTATGCCGGTCACATCGCATATCCTCATTTCAATCGTCTGCTTGCAAAAATACTGATGTACAGACATAGGTTTATGTTATCTAATGGTGTCTAAAAAGCCCAGATTGTTTTGTAAATTGATGCACAGCTGAAATCAGTCTTAACTGTTTTTACGTCATCATCTTGATTGTGACACTTGTGGTATCTGTTTTTCGCATCCCCCCCCCCGTCTCGGGTCTGATGCCTTCACTGTACAAGAAGTTGTTCCCAGTTCTGTTGAGACTTGCCTGTGATGTTGATCAGGTAAACCATGTTGATCAGTAAAGTTTAGGAATAAGTTTTAACTCAGTGGTTCTTAACCTTCTATGCACCCGTTTTACACTAACTTACTTTAGAGTTACCTCTCGCAAAGTTTTACTGGTGGGGAAATTCCCCAGGTTAAGAACCTTTGTCTACCCGCTGCTAGAGCTAATGTCACGATTAGTCACGTCCGACCCACATTTAACTGAATTCTGGTAGGTGGCTCAAAGAGCTAAAATATTAAGTTGGCAGCTAAAGAGGCGTAGGGTTGAGAACCAAGTTTTAAACAATCTCATAATCGAACCATCTACCAGGCATGTTGATATGGAAAGACGTAAGCTATCTCCGTAAACCTTTTGGCCGTTCCGGACGCAACGCATATCCTCATTTCAATTGTCTGCTTGCAAAAATACTGATGTACAGAAATAGGTTTATGTTATCTAATGGTGTCTAAAAAGCCCAGATTGTTTTTTAATTTGATGCACAGCTGAAATCAATTTTAACTGTTTTTACGTCATTATCTTTATTCTGACGCTTGTGGTACCTGCTTTTTTCGCATTGTTTGCACACAATAGGCGTACAAAAGTCTGACGCATTTGGCTACTGGGCTGGTAATACTCTCTTTTCAGTTCCACAAAATAAGACGTCACCACCAGTGCATATATTTAAATATACCCGCTCACAGCCGCCTTACTGGCCGTACAGCCACAGGTGGTGCACCCCTGGGCTAGCTGAAAGAATATATCCTGCGGTGGGATTCGAACCCACAACAGGAGATTATCCTCGGCTAAGTTCTACTAACTAAGCTATGTAGGTTATAAAGTCAAGTCACAAGTTTATTTTGCCTTGCTCGGAGGCAAAACAGCAAATGGTGCATTTTAACAAGTTGCTAGCAGCTAAAAACGCCTAATTTTGTTTCTAAGGTTTGTAAGCAAATGTTTGAACCGCTCATAAAACAAATCATTCAAAAAAAAGGTCCCTCAACGGCCACATTACTCAATGTACTTATGGTAAGTTTCTGGATAGAAACGGATTTTTTTTCAAAATCCGTGTCAACTTTTTCTTGCGTGCAGACCCTCACATAACAAATTAATTTTTTGACGACACACTTTTCAGGCTAAAAACGCGAAAAGTAGTAAAAAGGAATTAGTTTTACATTTTTAATGTGATGGATAAATCCCCCCCCCCCATTATCCTCGGCTAAGTTCTACTAACTAAGCTATGTAGGTTATAAAGTAAAGTCACAAGTTTATTTTGCCTTGTTGGGAGGCAAAACTGCAAATGGTGATTGTTAGCAAATTCCTACAACAGCAAAAACCTAATTTTGTGTTCTAAGGTTTGCAAGCAGATGTTCGAGCCTCTCATGAAACAAATCATTCATTGTTTCACGAATAATCAGCAATTTAAGAGTCATTCAACGGCCACATTACTCAATGCACTTATGGTAAGCTTCTGGTGTGAAACCATATCATTTTCAATTTCTGTGGCCCTAAACCTTTCTGGCTTACACAACACCAACAAACTAATATTTTTTCACATCACACTTTGCAGGCTAAAGCACGAAAAATAATTCGAAGGAATTATTTACATTTTTAATGTGATAGTTGAATCTGATTTTGCAAATAGGATTGAAATGAGGTTCTCGTATTGCCGACACGCCCACATTGTGTCACCACGCCCACATTGTGTCACCACGCCCACAAAACATAAAATGATATTTGCTCTCGAATATTCGTCTGCATTGTGGCCCGGTATTCCTGCTTTAATGTTTCATTTACATTACCTACCCTTTTGCGTCTATTAACATGCATAACCTTTAACCTTGATTTTTAAAACCTCTTCTTTCACCAGGATGGCCTGGTCGATTTCGATAACGAAGCATTGCGGGAGCTTTCAGCCCAATTCCTTTGCGAGTTCTTGGCATGGTCATTGCCCCCCCCCCAAGATCGAAATGAGATTCTAGTGTTGTCGACACGCCCACATTTTGTAACCACGCCCCTAAAACATGAAATGATATTTGCACTCGAGTATTCGTCTGCATTGTGACCCGGTAATCCTGCTTTAATGAAATACTTCAGTTACATTACCTACCCATTTGCGTATATTATCATGCATAACCTTTAACCTCGATTGTTAAAAACCTTTTCTTTTACCAGGATGGCCTGGTCGATTTCGATAACGCAGCATTGCGGGAGCTTTCAGCCCAATTCCTTTGCGAGTTCTTGGCCTGGTCAGTCAAGCAGAACACGGTCAATACGTCATCATCTCCAACCAACGCCAAATCTATCTTGAAACGCA
>QLIY01003000.1:0-14694 GCA_003260075.1 Phallusia mammillata | reverse complement strand
AACTGTTTACCACATTAATGGATTCAATTCTTACACATCAAGCAGGCAAAACGGAATTCTGAGCAAAGCATATGGATATTGGGGAACTGCTATGGCATTTGAAGGTTGAAATCTATCAAAACGTTTTGCATTTTTTTTTTCAAGTTAAAACGCTCGAACTTTTTATTTCCAAATTAAAGAACTGCGCAAAACTTTTATAGGANATTTTTTCCAGACACTGGAGGTGCTGTGACTGTTTACCACATTAATGGATTCAATTCTTACACATCAAGTTGGCAAAACGGAATTCTGAGCAAAGCATATGGATATTGGGGAACTGCTATGGCATTTGAAGGTTGAAATCTATCAAAACGTTTTGCATTTTTTTTTTCAAGTTAAAACGCTCGAACTTTTTATTTCCAAATTAAAGAACTGCGCAAAACTTTTATAGGATCCACCTAAATAAAATATAGGGTGAAACATAAAATTGTTTTTTTTTTTGCGTGGCATAACCCAGCGTTTACTTTTTCTTGATTTCGTGTCCACTTGGTGAATTCTATTATAGGCTCAGGTCTGTTATCTTTTAGTTTTAGATTAAATTCACAATTAATGCAAAGATTTACGATTTCTATGTTTAGAATTATGTGAAAAAACTGGTTCTTCTGTCACTACATCCCCATTCACCATGAGATGTCCTGACAACTGCAAAGGTCGAGCGTCAACAATATGGGGAACCACCATCTACAGCGACAACTCTGTTATATGCAAATCAGCTATTCATGACGGAAAAATCGACGGTGCTCAACAAATCATTTTATATTTTGTTTTTATAACTAGTTAAGATGAATTTAAATTCATAACTGGGAACAGCCCTATAGCGTTTATGCAGGCCAGTCATTACGGCACACTCATGCCCCCCCCCCCGGTAACCGGCTGATTCGGTAAGACGCCTTCAATAGACCTGACGTACTATGGTTGTTTTAAACTAGCTATACAGTTCGCAGTTCTTCAAATTATATTAAAAACCGCACAGTCATTAAGGTGATTTACCGTTGCGCTCAGCTATTTTTATTTTAGTTGAATCTTTGTACCGAAATCTTAGGAAATTTCATCATTTTAACAAAAAAATCAACACATCCAGTCATTTATACAAGGATAAATCCATGTAAAAATGTAAAACTTTTGTTGGTTGTGTAGCAAGCGGAGGAACGTTTCAAGTTTTCAACCTCCAAGGTATGCCCCCCCCCCTCAGGGCCATTGAAGGCGCCATAACGAATCAGCCGGTCATTAAGCATTCACCACCATATGGCAAGGCGTAGGCTAAAATACAGTATGCTTGCCTGAGGTGGTATTTGAACCACGACAGGAGTCTCTCCGAGAGTCCCGACTTGCCATGTGGAAATGATCGGTAACCGGCTGATTCGGGAAGAAGCCTTCAATAGACCTGACGTACTGTGGTTGTTTTAAACTAGACAATTCGCAGTTCTTCAAATTATATTAAAAATCGCACAGTCATTAAAGTGATTTACCGTTGCGCTCAGCTATTTTTATTTTAGTTGAATCTTTGTACCGAAATCTTAGGAAAGTTTCATCATTTTAACAAAAAAAATCAACACGTCCAGTCATTTATACAAGATTAAATTGATTAAAAGGTAAAACTTTTTGTTGGTTTTGTAGCAAGCGGAGGGACGTTTCAAGTTTTCAACCTCCAAGGTATGACGTCATACACAGGCTCAACACAAAATGACGTCACCAGTGAATCTAGCGGCCCGGCTCAAGGATCGTTTGCATTTGACAGTGAGTTTCACCAATTTTTCTTTTTCCCCCCCCCCCAAAATGATGCGGTTTTGTCGGAATGCTTGATTTATAAGATAACTGCGTTTTATGGTTTTGGTTTCCCTCATATCCTTTGTTCTTTGTACTATCACCGTTTCGTATAATCTTTTTGCGCTCACCACGATTTTATTTCACTGCTCTAAAGATTGAAGAATCGTTCTGGTGGGCGAAACGTCAGCATAAATTTCATTCATAAAAGCTCTTTTATAACCACTGGTATTTTGTCTAGCACCGCATCAGTTAACCCCCCCCCCAACACAAAATGACGTCACCAGTGAATCTAGCGGCCCGGCTCAAGGATCATTTGCATTTGACAGTAAGTTTGACCAATTTTTGTTTTTAATTTTTTATCTGCATGTTAACTGTGAACCAAATTTCGAAAAGTATAAAACGTAAGATAGAAGTAATACAGTAAAATGATACGGTTTTGTCGGAACGCTTGATTTATAAGATAACTACGTTTTATGGTCTTGGTTTCCCGCATAGCCTTTGTTCTTGTACTATCGTTTGGCGCTCACCACGATTTCACTTCACTGCTTTGAAGATTGAAGAATCGTTCTGGTGGACGAAACATCAGCATAAATTTCATTCATAAAGGTTCTTTTATAACCACTGGTAGTTTGTCTAGCACCGCATCAGTTAAACGATAATTTTGTTAAATATTACAGTTTTGTCTTTCATTTGGCGTGTAGGCCTTTATAGTTAAGCTCTATATGTTATCTATAGTTGGGTAAATCAATGATAGAGATTGATTTGCACGTTTGTGCACTTTTAGCAAGTCTACTAACTCTTTGACAAGTTCCTGTTTGGTCTATAATCAGATTCATGCTACTTATGGACCGAAGTTATATATTGGTCGGTTGGTTTGGATTCGCACCATTTGTTTACCCTGATTCTTTGTTGCAGATCTTTGTTTGAAGAAAGTCGGTTCACTGTCAGATGATTCAATCATGATATGCCCGCCAGGATGTGCGAGTTACTCCGATAATTTATATGGATCTCACATTTACAGTGATACTTCATATATTTGTGCGGCTGCCATACACGACGGACAAATATCAGGTTGGTTGAAAACATTGATAGTGTTTGTGAATTGTTTCTCATTTTGTATTTTCCCCTGAGTGCACTGAGGACCGATGTGACCACCATTAGATGTACACGCTGTAGCCACACACAAGTTTATGCGCAACATATATTTTCGTGTGTCTGGGCATTTACACAAGCTCCCTAAGTACACTAAGGACCACTGTGAGCAACATTAGATGCGCATGCTGTGGTCGCACACCAGTTTATGTGCAGCACAGAATTTCGTGTGTCAGGGCTTACACACAAGCTTCCTAAGTACATTGAAGACCGATGTGACCACCATTAGATGTACACGCTGTGGCCACACACAAGTTTATGCGCAACATATATTTTCGTGTGTCAGGGCTAACACACAAGCTCCCTAAGTACACTGAAGACCACTGTGAGCAACATTAGAAATACATGCTGATATAACCTTTCTTTATGTAGATGCCGTTGGTGGAACAGTAACAGTTTACCCTCTACAAGGTCTATGCTATTTTCTGTCAGCGATTCGAAACAACCTTCAAAGCGAAACGCACGGACCAACAGATTCCTCGTTCGCCTTTGCTGGTAAGAAAACTGAAACTCCCAAAATGCCGCAATCAATGTTGTAAAATATAAGGAAGGCTAGTCTCATTAGAGATGATGTTTTACTGTAAATGGTTGGGTTTTTAAAATTTATTACGAACATACATCTATAGAAGTGTTGACAACACATAACGTAAACTATCCAAAATACATGAAATATGAACAGCGTTGTAGTTTATGTGAAAGTGTAGCTGCGACGCGTTTTGGTATGTTTACCAAATCTTCGCTGCCCAGCTATTTCCGGCTTGTGATTGTTAAGTGCAATTGGGCCGCTATGTCGTCTTTTGTCGAGCAAAATAAACTCAACTTAACCCAAATATCGCTTTTTCAAGTGAACTTAAATTACAATGTAATACTTGCGCTTGCTTCATAAACCTTGAACTAACAGATTTAATTTTAGAAACATAATCAGAACTACAACGCCTGAAATAGTTAATAATGTAGTACTTTCTGTGTAAGATTTGGGAGCTTGTTTACAAACTGGAGAATCACAACCATCGAACACTTTCACAATCGATTGTCCAGAAGATTGTCAGTTCGTCTCCTGCCAACTGTGGGGAACTCGCACTTACAAATCCGAGTCATTCATCTGCGCTGCGGCTATTCACAGTGGAGAAATATCAAGTAAGAAACGTGAAATAGGCTGAGTTAATGTAATTGTTTGTTTGTTTGTTTGTTACATTTTTATCCTCGGTGGACGGGCAACGCCTGAATGCGTGATGCTCACAATAAGCCCGCCGCCGAGCTGCCTGTTTAAATTGCAAGTCCGTTGAATCATTTTTTATTTGATTTTTTCGACTTAAGCAGTTGGTGACTTTATTTTGGACAACCTATCGGATTGTGCTGCGTTAGAGTAATGCCGCTTAAGTTGTTTGCTCAGGGAAACACAAGTGGCCGAGACAGGATTAAAACCCACATCCTTGTGAACATAGAAAGGTTGCGCTAACCACCCGGTCATGTTTTATTTGGAATTTTACAGTTACTATTGTGTCGGCCTGAAGACAACAGTACAAATCAGATTCGCTAAAGACACGTTAGGAATAAAATAAATTCAGCACATAAATTTTAAAGTGTGTTGTTTCAAAATAGGTTATTTCCCCTATAGTTACGTACGATTCACTGTGACGTCATAAATAATTGTAAGGGGGTTTCCCAAGCACGTTGCGTTTGCTTGACTTGGTTGGGATCGGCCGTTTGAAATAAAAGTTTTCTTCATCATAAATTGGCAGTAGGCAACGTAAAGTTATAACAGCGCACAGCGAACAGTTTCAAAACATAACTTATATTTAAAACTCAGGATTAGAAATACTAGGTTTTTGCAAATGCAATTTAATGTTATTATGATGTAAAATAGATTTGAAAAGAATAAAAGCTTGTAGCCTAAATGTTGTTTTTTTGTATATTTTAGATGAAGGTGGTGTTGTTACTGGTTTCAAGACATCTGGACAAGATTCTTACGAAGGATCAACACAAAATGGGTTGACAAGCAAATCGTATGGGACAGCTCAGTCCTCATTTTACTTTCAAAGTATGTATTATTGTTGAAAACTGATTTATTAAACAAATGCCTTTAAATCTTTGAGGTCTTAATTATGTGTACACAAAAGCACTCTGCACTCATAATAAACAATGTTTGTTACAAGTACCAAAATTGTATTTTGTTAATGTATTTTATCAAATATATGAACAATTTAAACGTTGAACAGTTTTAATTATATGGACATAAATTTTGTATTGTTTGTTCACAAAAAAAGGTGTTCACCACTAACAATGCACTAAAGTAGAACAGTTGAACTATATCTATGTTTTTTGTGTTGGTAATGTATTTCAACAAATATATGAACAAAAGAGGACTATAAAGGGCAGAACCGTCAAACCGTTGGGACCAAAACTTAAATAATAGTAGAAGCCCAAAAAGCTGAAAAAGAAAAATGACTGATGATGCAATTTAAGAAACCTTACTATGTACATGTTATGTTTTGCAGATCTGTGCTTAAAGCGAGCCGATAGTGAAAGTTCATCAACATTTTCAGTTGAATGTCCAGCGGGTTGTGCAGACACTGTTGGTAGATTATGGGGGACAAGAATTTATACTTCAGATTCTTATGTTTGTGCTGCTGCAATTCATTCAGGCATGATCACAGGTAAGCTTCATCAGTTTAAGATAACATTTCATTTTCAAGATTGTCAGTAATTTTTCTCTGATGGTTTTGAAAATATCCCTTTAGAATCAAGTCTGTTTTGATGAAATGAAATCTACATTTTTTTTAAAAAGGAGTCAAAAAAATCACCAAATATCTTTTGATTGTTGGAGAAAGAGTATGTTTTCTTTTAATAACTCCCTTGTGCTACCCAGAATACTTCTTGTTGCTTCAAAACCACTAGGAACTATACAGAAAAAAAATTAAAAAAGATTTGGGTTGTATTTTCATTCTATTCTCGTTAGACCATGAGTTATTGTTTAACAGATGCTGGTGGTCAGGTGAATGTACACAAAGAGCCTGGCAGGTTGTCATATGAAGGAAGTGTTCAGAATGGAATCACAAGTCTATCTTATGGACCATGGTCTTCATCATTTGTTTTGAAAGGTTGTAAAAAAAAATTTTATTTAAATAAAATGCAAATTTTAAATTTATATTAAAGTTTAAGTTGAGTATAAATTAAT
This sequence comes from Phallusia mammillata, assembly GCA_003260075.1. Taxonomy (NCBI): domain Eukaryota; kingdom Metazoa; phylum Chordata; class Ascidiacea; order Phlebobranchia; family Ascidiidae; genus Phallusia; species Phallusia mammillata. Next base: position 8,558 of record QLIY01003000.1, on the reverse strand, counting down.
TTTTATGTAGTTTCATTCATAAGGTATGTGAAAGGAAATCAAACTTTAATGCCTTCACACAAATTATGATGCAGTGTTCAAAAAATATTGCTAAACTGTAAGATTGGTAAAAATTTAAATAGTATGAATTCATACTGTCTCTGATAACTCAAGAGAATATAATGTGCTAAAAACTGTTTAGCAAATAGATCTTGCATGTAATGTTACGTGAAAGTATTTCCGATTTTTTGTTCCTACAATTTTTTATCAGCCTGGTGCATTTTTAGATCTTTGCACAAAACGAGGAGATTCTGAATCTGGTCCTACATTCGAGGTGGATTGTCCAACCGGTTGTAGTCTTGTGACTGATAGATTGTGGGGAACTGGAATATATTCTGCCGACTCGTATGTTTGTGCTGCTGCAATACATGATGGAATAATTAATGGTTTGTCACTGTTGTTACTTTTATGCTTTCTCAATTAGCCGCTAATTCAAGTACTGAATGTTCAAAAAAATTTTACTACATGTGACTGGAAAATAAAACCTATGTTTTTAGATAAAACAGAAATACAGAAAACTTTAATGTGTATTTACACAGCAATTATACGAAATATTAATGGCTCGCCGTGGTTTGAGATCATAATTTGTTATAGTTGGTATAAAAACTGTATTAAAAGTTACAAGCAGCACCTATTGTCTAATAGTCACTTATTTATTTGCTTGAAAACGATATCACGAAAATAGATAAATGCCTTGGATATAATATAGGATGTAATGTACTCCTAACAGTACCTTTATTGACATTTGACCTTGAGAAAAAACATGACTTGCATACAAAATGCTACATCATGTGGGGTGTTTTGTCGTATTTATTTCAACAGATGAGGGCGGAAAAATAACTGTATACATTGTGGATGGAAGAAGCTCTTATACAGGAAGCACTAAGAATGGTGTGACTAGCCGAGGGTTTAGAGAGTGGGCAAGTTCATTCGTGCTAACAGGTAAAATACCAGCTAGAATTTGCTTTAGTTATAGTAATGGCATAAGTTTTGATCAATTACAAAGCTGTCAAAGAGCTTGTGTAAAAGATATATATACATCATATAGCAGATATTTTGCTATATGCTGTTGTCATTCAATACAATGAAGTTCTAACATATTGCTCCATGTCAGTCATGTTTGTGGTAAAGCTATTTTCAAAAGTTTTTTTTTGTAATAACTCATCATCATAGCTTGTCACGCCAGTGCTGGAGCCAGGTGAGGCCCTCTTCCGTGATGTCCCTTAAAGATTGGTCAGCGCATGCTGGGCCAAGAGGGCAGCAGGATAATATATGGTCCATCGTTTGACTTTCTAGGCCACATTCGCAATATGCATCTTGTACAAATCCCCATTTGCGGAGGTTTGCTTTGGTGCGCCCAACAAGGCAGCGAGTCCTATTGTAATAACTGAACATATGTTATAGTGCCCAAAAAGTGTTAAAAGACAAAAAAAAAACATGTTTCTAACGGTGTGATTAAATATCAGATATTTTGCTTTTGTGCATTAAGGTATATTACATCACCAGTATTTAATAGCAGTGTCAAAGTAAAACAAATTTGTTACAAATATATTACTGACAGTATGAAATGTTTTAGTGCAATTGTACTGCTTCAAATGGTTTCACCAGGTGAAGATTACCTCAACTAAGCTAAACGAAATCAGCAATTTGGAGTGAATGCTTACTTTTTCAGATCCATCAAATTGTAAGCAAACAGCTGAAGACATAGAAATCGAGTCAACAATTTCTTGTCCTCGTGGTTGCCAACATTTTGCAAGAGTTTGGGGGACAGGAGTTTACACAGATGATTCATATGTTTGTGCAGCAGCTATACACGATGGAAGAATCACTGGTACATTTCTTAACATTTTTTTTTCATTTTAACTACATATTTATGACAGCACTGTTTGCCTTTGTGAATTTTATTGTTTTTAAAAAGTTAAAACATATAAAGCCTAAGTCCGGAAATAAAGCCAGCTTATCTAATCTACAGCAAAAAATTAGTTTGAGGACCACTTGTAAGAGAAAGGAAATGTTTGTTTAAACATTTTGGACTTAAATTAAACTTTATGGTTAGATTCTGTCGTTTTGTGTTTTGACTTTTCAGAGAAAAAAACACAAAGCTACATAATTGTTTTATTGTTTTCCTTGAAAATGGAAAAATATATTTCAATAATGTTAAAAATTGAAGCTTTTATTTTTTTCCTGTATGAATGCCCCTTCTGTAAAAATACTTCTAATTTGCTGTTTTGTGTTTGGTTCATGTTTTAGAATCCGGGGGTGTTGTCACTTTTTACATCAAACCTGGTAAAGAATCATATGAAGGAAGTCAACAAAATGGAATCGTATCTCGAAATTATGCAAGTTGGGACCGATCCTTTGGATTTGAAAGTAAGTTTAAACAAGTCAATCAACTAGGCCAGTACTAGTGAAGCCTGTTACTTGCATGCTGGTATTTTTCATTTTCATTAAATTGGGACCAAGTATCAATTGCGATAGGTAAATTTCTTAGTCAGGACAATTGCATGGAACTAAAAATTTAACACCTTTATACAGAAAATGAATTATCACAGCTTTGGTTTTTTATAGTTCGATTTGTTAAGATTAGAGTTTCTTGATTTCTCGACTTTTTTTTGTTTCTTAAGACTCGAGAAATTAAAAGTAAATTTTCAAAAATCTAGAGAGAGCATCGAAATTTTTCTTGAAGCAAATTTTCTAACAAGAACAAACAAAACAATTCCTTGTACGCTTTTTGTGTTGTAATAACGGTCGCTAGTGTTTCATTTATTGTCTGTATTAATATCAGAAGATTTTTTGTTGATTTGGTTGAACATAATAAATACTATTTCTGTTTTCCAGATTTTTGCTCAAAAACAGGGGATGACTTTAGTGAACAAGTTTTCTCAATTGAGTGTTCGTTTGAATGTCAAAACTCTCAATACAATGTGTGGGGAAGTCAGACCTACTCAGGCCATTCTAACATTTGTGCTGCGGCAATACATGGTGGATTCATATCAAGTAAGTTTTCTGGTTTTCTTAGTGCTTAGGCCAAATTTCTGTAAAACTGTGTTTTATTTGTTTATTTATGAAGTATAGTTATTAGTTTTTGAGGCATTTTTTCCAAACCAGCATTATCGATTGTTTAGTTTGAATAACATTTTAATGCCAAAGTGTAGTACAAAGACCTCAGTTAAACCGGAATTTGGCTAATCCAAATCTTTTCTTAATTCAAACAAAACTTGAGGTATAAATGATTTGTAATGTGGTTGGAACTATTTGAAATCGGGTATCCCGGTCTTCACCTAATTCTGGCAATTTTTTTAAATGGGTGTCCGTGTTTAACGAGGTTAGCTGTATTATATTTTAATAGATCATTTCTACTTTAGGTACCAAAGTATAGCATCATTATCAAAAAATTTAGATTATGAAATATGAACATTTTTTCTTTACAGATGGTGATATAACAGTTTACAAATCTGGACCATGTGATAATTTTATTGGAAACACAAGAAATGGGATTGCAAGTTTTCCATTTGGTTATTACAGGACATCGTTTGAATTTACTGGTAAGAATTGAATCAGATCATCTATCATCTAACCTTTTTGACAATCATCATTTAAACTATTATGCTTATTAAGAGATGTTTCTGATTCTAAATAAACCATATGTTTCAGTGCTATTGTGTCGCTATGTTTTCTTTCACTAAGCGAAATAGACTAAACTCAACTCATATGCCAAAAATATTCACCATTTCAGCAAGTTAACTATAGCTACACAAAACATATGTTTGCTTTTAAACGCATAGGGTTTATAAGTTTTTTTTATTATTTTTTTCTGCGTTGTTTAGTTTTTCTGGATTTGACTAAGTTTGGCAAATTGGCCGCATCATTTACAGGGCCCCCCCCCCTTTTTCTGCGTTGTTTAGTTTTTCTGGATTTGACTAAGTTTGGCAAATCGGGCACATCATTTACAGGTTCAATTACATAACAGTAAATTATGTCACAAACACACATATGTATGTACATAGTGTTGGTCAGTCATAGTACACCAGGCTCATTAAAGGCGTTTTACCAAACCAACTGCCCCCCCCCCCCCCCCCCCCCCCCACCACAGGAGTCTTTTCAGGACTTGTGCTCTTTTAAGTGAGCTACGCAGGCTCAGTGGATGATCCCGTCGAAAGTCAAATCACTGTTGCCTGCCTCGTATGCTGCACATGCTAGCTTCATAGTAGGGAATCGCCAAATTGACCAGTAGTAAGATGAACATAAACCAGAACTAGGATCAACCCTAAAGCATTGATGCAGACCAGCGGTCCTGGAACACTCATATATAAATCACAGTACTGGTCAGTGTTTTAATAGTGCTCTGGTTTTTAGACTCCTGCAAAACCAAAGCCAGTGATTCAACATCGTCACAGTTCGAGGTCAATTGTCGTCCTGGTTGCCAGAGTGTGGCTTCTCACTTGTGGGGAACCACCCTGTATACAGACAATTCTTATGTTTGTGCTGCTGCTATCCATTCAGGAGCAATCACAGGTATATGTGCTAAGTCTTTGGAATAATGTCAACTCACCCACATTTCTCAGACTGGTTCCAAGAACCACATTCACAAAATGTTTAAAAAAGATTATGTGTATTTGACAGTAAGAAAATTTCAATGCAAAATAACAAACAGGTTGCATGCTTTTTAAATTTGACCAGCAATGAATCTAAAATACAGATATTCTGTTGACCTGTCTGCTACACATTTAATGCTAATATCATTGCTTAAAGTGAAACATACATGTACATAACTAAACGATCTTTTTTTATGGAATTTTACATCCCTCGAAACCTTAATATATTCTCTATTACAAATTGTACAGTTGCATAATAAATACCACATAAAGTATAAATATACTTTTTCTCTTTGTTGAACAGATTTACACTGAACTATTTTAAAGGAATATAGATTGACACAACACCCACTGACTTTTGTGTCGTTCCTGTTTTTCTTTAACAAGCACATTAACTGTATTGTGTTTATAGATTCTGGTGGAAAAGTTACAGTTTACAAAACAGCAGGAATGTCGTCATATCGAGCGAGTTACAGTAACGGATTGTCAAGTAATCCACATGGTCCATGGTCTGGTTCAATTGGTTTTGAAAGTAATGCATTTTTTTTCTTTGTTTTTTAACCTTCCTATCAGTTGTTTTTGAAGCAAGTGTTATTTGATGAATTAAATGGAATATATTTTATCAGTATTTTTTCTATCTGTTGTCCATTATAACAGGGGTCACCAAACTTTTATAAGTATAATAATGATTCACACAGGTCACATAGTTCTCATGCCCGCTGTTTTGCGCTGTTTTTCCAAACTTAGCCGGCTAGGCGATTTTTATAGGGCGCCCAGATTTGGTCTTTCTGAAGTCCCAGTTGAATTTCTGGTGATGCGACTGTTAAATTATATTGTTAGTCTCATCTTACGGGCAAATGCATATTACGTCACAAGTGACAAAAAGGCAAATGTTTGTGCACAATTAACACTTGTAGTCTTCTGTGACATAACAAACTGGCGTTGGATCAATCCTGGGAGTTGTAATCCTATGAAACTATGATATATTATTTGTACATGTCATAACAGGGAAACTTTCGTAAGGAATACATTGATTTTTGAATGTTACAAAGTTATCAATGCAATTTGGCAAACCGAAAAATGTGGTCTCATGCCGGATGAAATGACTTCGAGGGCCGGATCCGGGCCATAATTTGGTGACCCCTGCATTATAACAACTCAATGAAACAACAACCTCAAAAACATTACCTTACGAAAAAAATTAGCATGACTTTTTTCTACAGATTTGTGCCACAAAAATGTGTTGCAAGTTTTTACAAATGAACTGAGATTGACATGTCCACCTGGTTGTTTGGCTTCATCAGCACCTGTATATGGAACTAATTATTACAGTGGAGATTCAAGTATTTGTAAAGCAGCAATACATGATGGGGCAATAACAGGTAATGCAAGCATATGTTTGTAACATTCCATGTCATTTTGTCAACTGTAAAATATAAAAAGGTCTCTCAATAACTTATGACAGACAATTATGTTTAAAAGCAACTCCAATTTAAACTGTTCGGGGAATTAACCAGATAAAAAATTAAACAAATGGTTTTTTATTTACCGATGGACTATCAGGTTTTTTATTTACCGATTTATTTACCAACTATGTAATAAAACAGAATTTGCAATTAGCCATATTTGAAATGAAATACAAGGAACCTCAGTTTGTAGTGTGATAAAGGTTAACTAATCCATTTGATTAATTTTACAGGCTTAACCTAGGTTTAGTGTATATTGATAGAGAATGTTGTTTTCTTGGTCAAAATTGATCTCATAAACCTAATGTTTTATCAGGTAGTGGAGGAGATGTTTTGATTCGAATCGAAGCAGGAATGGAAAGTTATGAAGGATCAACGAAACATGGAGTGACAAGTAGAAATAAATCTCAACACTCAAAAACATTTATAATAGGAGGTAAGATTGGATATATTTCTTTGCCTTGATAGGCATATTTAAGATTTTATTTCTGACTGTACATATTTTAAAGTTGAAACAGTAAATTCAGTTGTTTTGGTTCAATTATAAAATATGTAAATGGTCGAGTCACAATTACAAACAATGCTCACAAAATTATTGTGAACATAACAAATTCAGGCACTGACCAGCCCCTATGATAAAAAAATGACAAATGAAAATAGCAAATGAAATCATAAAAATCGAAATAATTTGGTAAACATTGTCTGTAAGTTGAATTACTCATGTCCAAGCATTAAAGTGGCATAAAAATGATATAATCTTTTATATGATTCAATTGGTTGTAAACGGGTGTAACTAATGTGGCCTTCAAATCATTTGTGATGGCATTGGTATTTGTGTAAATGTTTTATAATAAAGCATGTCATGTTTCTGTGTGGTATGCACAGATCTATGTTTAGTATTCCATATTTCCATATTGACAGATCATTGCAAGAAAACTGGTGCATCTATTCGCGAAGCTTCATCCACATTTTTCTGTCCTCCACGATGCAATGAGAACACTCATTCTGTGTGGGGCACGACATATTATTCATCCGACTCAAATATTTGTGCAGCTGCAATTCATAATGCAGTAATTACATCCGGTTAGTTGTATGAGATGTGATAACCACAAGAATACTCATCTACTAAAATAGTGTTTTCAAATATTTTATACTTTGTTTTGTTTGATGACGTAAGTTTGTGATGATATGTTTGCCTGTGCCCCCCCCCCCCCCCCCCCCCCCCCCCCCCCCCCCCCCCCCCCCCCCCCCCCCCCCCCCCCCCCCCCCATTGTGCGGCTTGCAAACATATGATCATCCAATCTACTGCAATACCCATACCCTAAAATAATTCGCCTATCACCTAATTGCAGGTTGACATGTATTTTATGTGGCAACAAGAACTTTTCTTGCTGACGACATAAACATGTTCATTCCTCTTTGTTGCAAACATCAGCACTTGCAGGAACTTTGAACAGTTGTACCTTGTAACTGAGTACTAGCATATGTGCTAATACTGTTTTGGTCTTTAATTATGAAGTCAATTAGAACAGCAAATTCAATTCTTTGGGACAAAAAAATCTCTTTTGTGATCTGTCTGGTATTTACTCAACCCTAATGTGGCCTTCATTCTCTTCATCTTGGACCTCCCTGGTCTAGTCCATATTCTGTCAACCACTTGTGCATTTTGTTTGTTAAAAACATGTTGTTTGTGTTTACTTGCAGCAACTGGTGGAAAAGTGACAGTTTTTACAACAATTGGTCTCGATTCATATGAAGGAAGTTACAAAAATGGAATCAGTTCCAAGTCAAAAGCTTCTTGGAGACAAAGTTTTACCTTTGAAAGTAAGAGCAATTATTAATGAAGGATGTCATTATATTGGGCAATAAGTAGGTGATATACAATTATTCATTGAGAAAATTATTGGGTTTATTTGCACTCTGGTTATGACAATAGTTACTGGTGTCTCTATCCTTTATTACTTTTCGAATGTATTATTTTAACTACAACCAATGTTACAACTTGGCACCCCCCCCCCCCCCCCCCCCCCCCCCCCCCCCCCCCCCCCCCCCCCCCCCCCCCCCCTTCAGTGTTTTTTTTTTTTTTATTGCAATCAGATTCCAAACCATTTGTTGAAAAAAATTTGACCACCTGTTGGGGAAAATAAATTGAACTTCACAGGAAAACATTGTTATCTGAGTTTTCACTAACCCCATTACAGTAATCATTCAACTGTTGCAGATATTTGCCAGCAAACTGGTTTATCAATTACAACACATGGCAAACATGTTATCCCATGTCCGAGTGGCTGCAGAAACACTGCCGTGGTAATCGGCACTGATGTCTACAAACATTCATCACAAATATGTGCAGCTGCTATACATGATGGAAGAATATCAAGTAAGAATATATCGTGTTCTTAACACAAGTTTGGACTGCAAAATCCTACTTAAAAGTTGCCCAACAAAAATGAAAAAG
>QLIY01002998.1:0-14713 GCA_003260075.1 Phallusia mammillata | reverse complement strand
AAATAAACCAAGACTTATAGTTTTATTTGTTATACTATTGGTTATATATGTTTTGTTTTGTTTAGAGTAGAAAATGCGTCAACTTCTTCGTAATGCTTTGTTGTATTTATAGGGCAGGGCGGCCCATAAGCCTTGGCACGCGGACCGCATGCGGTTGGCCGATCACTTGTGAGTCCAGTAGCCACAGCCTTAAATCGAAATTTATTGATTTACTGGTTAATAGGTAAGGGAAGGGTTGTCCAACCTAGTTTTAATTGTGGAAATTTTTTCTCGGGCAATGCTTTTTGCAAAGCGCACTTTTGACACCCTGCAGTTAAGGTTACGAAAAAGGCTTTTTGTGCTTCGTGACGACGTTAACGCGAGTCTTCATTGTTTGTCGTTAATATCAGCATTCAGGGACATATTTAAACCAAGTTACTCAGTCTTAGTGAAAAAAATGCAAAACGTAAAGTCGATTTGAACAGCAAACTCGGTCCTTTCATACAAAGTGCACGTATCTCTTTTTGCGGTTTACCAAGTTTGAATTAAACCCTAATGCGACACTCTGTACTCTCAGCCCTGAACCACTCTGACCTAAGGCATATGCCCAGATTTGTGTGTTGTACTTTCAGGTTTGACCGCAAACGATACTGTTTACTTATGAATATGTACCTGTATTCTGCATATGCATGTTGAACTGTAAAGTTCCAAATGTCTACTCGAAGGCGACATCTACTGGCTGAAGTGGTAATTTGGTGAAGTTTTTCCAAGCCGAGCCAAAATGGGGGGGGGGGGGGGGGGGGGGGGGGGGGGGGGGGGGGGGGGGGGGGGGGGGGGGGGGGGGGGGGGGGGGGGGGGGGGGGGGGGGGGGGGGGGTACCCATTCTGGAACACCTAGACATATCCGCTTTAAAATTAAGGCCCTTATAGCTGCCTAAACCCTTAACCTAAGAGTGCTTACATTTATTTCATCAAGAGAAATGCTGGTAAACTTTCCGAATCTGCCCACTACTAAAATGCAAAACATGCATTCACTTATGTATCTTCTTTGATATTCGAAGGCAAACCAGTTTAATTGGCAGCGGAATGAATGACACTGACCTTGTTAATGTGTTTTTAAAAAAAGTCTTTACTGCACTTGCTGCAATTTTTAACCTACAATATCGCGTCTTCTACTAACAAATGAAAAGAAACAATATCTAGGTTGTTGTATTCGGTTTTGCATTAAATCTGATGTAAAAGTCGTAAAAAGGTGGCAATAAGGACATTTTACACAGATAACTACCTTGTAAGTGTTATAGGTCATATCAGCAATTTATCGTTAAACGGCCAAAACTTCTCGGTGACTATATAGTGCCAGTTTAAATCGCCCCCAATTGTGTTGGGATCGTATAAACACGGGGGGGGGGCCTTGTAAGTGTTATAGGTCATATCAGCAATTTATCGTTGAACGGCCAAAACTTCTCGGTGACTATATAAGTTAGTGCCAGTTTAAATCGCCCCCAATTGTGTTGGGATCGTATAAACACCTGCCATCCGTCAAAACAGTACACTTATCTCCTGATTTGAGAGTTTGACGCCCATCCCGCACTAAAGCAGTTTTGCATGTGGCTGGTTTAACGTATTCGTTCAACTCTTCGAGTTCTGTGACAAAGAATGTTGGTTTGTTGAAATGCTCATGCCATTATCAGTGAAACGTTTGAACAATAAAGCATGTCGCTTTGGAAGTTTCGGTGTGTAATTATAAGCCACTAAATATTTGCTGCAGTATCGCATCTCTTCAAATAATGTTGCAACCATTGTGCCTTTCAAAAAACATAATGTTTTTTTCCTGTCTCGTGTTAGCAATATCAGCAAGCAATTAAAAAAATTAAAAAAGGATTTCAACTTTGCCAAAGTAAGTCGCAAATTTNTACACCATTAAACTTATGAACAGATCCGTATATAGTGTTCCAAAGAATATTTGTTTGTTGAAATTTCATCATTCTTAAATCTATCAAATTTGCTTATTTCATTTTTTTCAAAATTTTAAGTTTCAGCATGTTTAGTTTTTTTAATTTGTTTTCAAAGAAAGCAAAAAATGCAAAATTCGGTTTTACTTCTGGAAGTTTCATTCAGTAACTTTGATTGTTGCTCCACTTTCTTCATCAAATCTGCAAATCAAATAATTTTATAAAGTTTTCGTTTCCAACACAAAACTTATTTAGGAAGGGCTTATAACGCAACAAAACAAACACCAAAGAACATCATTGGGAAAATCACATTTTTACGCAAAACTGAAAGACTTTTTTTTTAAAACTACATTATTTTTTTTTAATCAAAATGTTTTCAGATATAGTTGAATAAATAGCAAAAAAATTCAAACTCCTGCAATTCTTGAAAAATACTTACTGGTGACCATATTTCTTAATGCAGTTCCATCCTCTATGGGGCCCTGCTCCCCTTTTATGCCTTGGGGCCCATGGGGTCCAGCTTTACCTGGACTACCTACTTCACCCTACTCCCCCTTCATAAAACCACCATCTGGTCTTTGGTTTTGACCACAAACCGGAATGAATGTAGGCCTACATTGCTGCTGCTCTTGGGATAAACCTAGTATCCCTTTCAGCAATAACAGCGCCACCAGAGTGAATTTTTTCATGTCCTTTTTGTTCTCTACATCAACAAAAAACGCCTTAGGTAACATCACTAATAGACAAGGTATTCTTAAAGCACACTAATTAGTTTATAGCTATGCCTACATGCAAATCTCAGCAACTTATAAATTGGTATAATAGCCTACAACAATGATCTGTTTGCAACCAGTCTTGAAGTCCTAATGCGCCAACCTTACCCCCTAATGTGAGTCCCTTCCACATAACGCTTATAGTAACGGCGAGCCCAAACCCGAAAGTACAAGCCCGAAACCCGGCCCGAACCCGAATCGTCTTCGAGAAGAAAGTTTGACTGACAGGCCTATACATTGAAGTCTTAGAAAAGACCAGAACCACAAACACCATAGACAATTGATCTTGAACAAGGCATTTTAGGGCTGTTTGACATTAGGTCAGGTCCAGCAAGTGACTACATAATACTGACAAAGAGTGTAAAGTCAAACCCGTTTTTTTAAGAAACCTATAAGCTCGAAAAGCCCGGCTCGACTTACAGCTCTGCGTTGCGCAGCTATTTTCGGCTTGGTCAATATTTTAGCGCAATTATGCCGCTTTGGTTTGTATCATCCGGCGAAAAAAATTCAACAACAGCCAATCCGATGTATAAAACTTAGCATGCTGACAGCTAGCCTTCTTGTGTACAAATTCCACCTAACAGCAGTATGGACAAAAATGTAAAATAACAAGATCATGAAAAGGTTCTTAATTGGCTGAACTGCGGGCTCTTGGTGACATAGGTTTGCCACAAATACAGCTGTCTGTGGCAATGTAATGCGAAAAGCTAATAATTACAGGAAGGCTAGAATGTGTTGGAAGTTTCGGTGTGTAATTATAAGCCACCAAATATTTGCTGCAGTATCGCATCTCTTCAAATAATGTTGCAACCATTGTGCCTTTCAAAAAACATAATGTTTTTTTCCTGTCTCGTGTTAGCAATATCAGCAAGCAATTAAAAAAATTAAAAAAGGATTTCAACTTTGCCAAAGTAAGTCGCAAATTTAGCACACCTGTTATTATACACCCGATTTATAATGGGTCACAATATAAGCAAACGCAAATCGAACAAGGACACAGGCTGGGTGTATGAAATCACATACTATTTTATACGTGTACATATTTAAGGTGCGTGGTTTTTGAAAGGCATGTTAGCAAAGTAATGGCCTTAAGAAAACGAATTACTGAAGGTCATAAGCAGCCTGCCCCTCTCAAAACGGCAAAGCAATTAAGCCACAGATATAATAATTATCAATCGTCAAGTGTTCGCGCACAATTTGTCATTGTTGTTCAAAGTGGCTGCTTCTTTATGGCTATGCTATGACAATCGTTTTCATACCGTTCCATTTTACAGCAAAACAAATAATTCAACGTTGAACGTTTTGACAATTGGACATTTTCCATTGCCGTACTCAATTATAAAATGTTTTTCAAAAATGCATGGATGTTACTTTTTTTAAAGATAAAAGCAAGAACACAAAGGAACCTGCAAACACCTTATAGAACCCCTGTAAAAGATTAAGTTGCGTTTCTTCAGACGCACAGATATACCAGCGCAAGACCGTTGCAACACACGTTGAATTACAGAAAATGTTGTAGGGATATTTAAGGGGGACGAAATAAACATCTGTAAATTTGGCACTTGTTAAACGCTATAGTTGGTTTTAAGTCTGGCAACTGTGAAAAGTCATTCAACAAAAACAGGACATTTATTGGGTTAATTTTGTAAATCTTCTCAAGAAAAAGGTTACGAATATTTTTGTTTAGGTTACAAACAATTTTGTACAAAACAATTAAAATGCCAATTGGTTTATGTACACGCCTGTATCTGCTAACTTTTAACAGAAACATATTGTATAAACCTGAAACAAACTCCAAAAGGTAACCTAATTATCATACTCAACTTTCATCATTGATGACTTGACTCCACCCCATTTGTTTTTCCAATGATACATCGGGTTGGTAGAACTTGACCATTGGCCATTTAAACGGGCGTAACCACACGAATAATTAATGCCACCACGGACCACCGTGATTTAAAGCGCAGTTATCTCCACTCCTAAAAATGCAAGTTTTGTAAATCAAGATATATTGACATTAAATGAAAGGTATAATTATTTTGAAACTTAAGATAGATTGGTATAAACTGAAAGGTATAATTACAAGTCATTGTCGCGATCTGAAGTGGAAAACCTCATTCCATTTTGTACATGTCGCGAGTCAAGCATGCTATTACCAGCCGAACCACTAAATCCTGCAAGTTTCAGTTGATAAGAACTTGATTCGCTTCCTATGCTAAAGTTGCTGCAATTAAAAGGAACTGAATTAAAAACGAAGCAATAATATATTTGTTTGTAGACTATCTATTCATATCTAGACCAGTAAAGACCACTGAAAAAATGATCGGATAAGCGGTAAAACGACTGAATTATTTGTACATGTCAAAAAACACAAACAACAGTAAAAGCAATATTTAATTGTTTACAGGTATAGGCTCGCTTCTTTGCTGCCAATTTGCGAAATCCAACGAACTAAAAAGTGTGCAAAACTGTTACTAAAGTATAAAAAGGGGGGGGGGGGTATGCAGTTGGCCTTGAAAAGTATTTTAAAATATATTTAATTACCTGTATTCTGCATATACACGGCTGCCTTCAAAGTCCGGGGGGGGGGGAAACAGCTTAGTAATCTCAAACATAGGTTTACCTAATTATTCTTCGTTAAAATGCAGTTGGCCTTGAAAAGTATTTTTAAATATTTAATTACCTGTATTCTGCATATACACGGCTGCCTTCAAAGTCCGGGGGGGGGGAAAACAGCTTAGTAATCTCAAACATAGGTTTACCTAATTATTCTCCGTTTATATGCAGTTAACCTTGAAAAGTATTTTTAAATATTTAATTACCTGTATTCCGCATATACACGGCTGCCTTCAAAGTCCCAAATGTCTACTCTAAGGCGACATCTTCTGGCTGAAGTGGTAATTAGGTGGAGTTTTTCCAAACCGAACCAAAATTCCGACGATAAGTTTCCGAATCCATGTTTGTAATCTTCCCAACGTTGATTAAAATTTACTGAACCGTCATACCGATGCTGGAACACCTTAACATGCACAAAATTTGTACAGTAGGCTATTAACTTCGCCTAAACCGGTTATGGTTATTTGAGATCTTCGCCTAATTCAGACAAAACTTACGGCACAAATGATCTGTAATGTGGTAAGACTTGAACTAATCGACATCGGTTAATGTAGATCATTGACTAATCCTGGCAATTGTTTTGGTCCAAACTAGTCCGGACTAACTGAGGTTTACTGCATTTAACGATTATTTCTAATCTTGTTTTCTTTTCAAGAGCACAAACTAACCGATAGCCTGTTTTTTACGAACCTGCCATCCATCATCACAATAAACTTCATCTCCTGATTTGAGCTTGGGGGGGGGGGGGGGGGGGTTTTTGGTCCAAACTAGTCCGGACTAACTGAGGTTTACTGCATTTAACAATTATTTCTAATCTTGTTTTCTTTTTAAGAGCACAAACTAACCGATGGCCCCGAATTTATAAATGTTTTTTACTAACCTGCCATCCATCATCACAATAAACTTCATCTCCTGATCTAAGCTTCTGATGTCCTCGCAATAAAGCATTTTTGCATGTGACTGGTACAATGTATTCGTATATCTTTTCGATTTCTGTGACAAAATTAGTTTGTTTTGTTATTGTTTGTTGGTACTCAATAACTTAAGTATTCTTTGGTATTTGGCACGATATCAATTTCATTTGGTAAAGTTCAGGTTTTACCAGTTTAAGAATAAGATAGTGCTACCATCTATTTGGTAAAACAAATAATTCTTACTTTTAAATGTTTCATGAAACAAAATCGATTAATAGAAATTAAAATGTAGTAAAACTGATTCTTAGACAAAGTTAACCGAGTAGTTTTTTTGACAATTAATGTCAGAAGCAGTCGTATAGCCTGTTCACCAAACATAGTTGAAATGCAAATTTTTCCTACTTACTTGTCACTAGACTCCTTAAAGCTGTTTCATCCGCTATTGGGCCTGGCTCTCCTTTCAAACCCTGGGGCCCAGCTTTTCCTGGACTACCTACTTCACCCTTGTCACCTTTCATGAAACTGTCATTTGGTCTTTGGTTTTCGTCGCAAACTGGAACAAATCTACATTGTTGCTGCTGTGATAGAACAGTTGTTCCCAGCAGCAGAACCACCAACGAAACAAGTTTGTTCATTTTTAAATTTGCAAGTTTCGGTTTAAATACGACAGTGATGCTATATTTCTGGAAAAGCTGTGATAGACAAAAACTCATTTCTTGAAATCAATTTATTTATTTTAAAGTCGTTGAATTAATGAAACTTTTTTCCGCCTCAGGTTGTCTTGAAGTGCCTGCTGCGGTTGGTAAAAGGTTATTTCCAAACTGCTTCTTTCTAATTGAGCTATGGCTTTGTAAATGTCATACAACATGGCGTTGTAATTGTAAATGATTTCGGCAAACGACTTAGTAATTTAAAAATGAGTCAGATTTAGTGGGTATCGTGCTATGTAAACATTGACTTATATTTTGGAAATTATTTAGAAGCAATACAATACTTGAACGCGGATACGAATAATCTGTTTACACTTTAAAATCATACGCTAGTGCAAATATATAGTTGAAATAACATCTATTCTTGCTTAAACTAGTGGATCTCAGAACGTTTTATGGTTTACCTTGCAGCCGCTTGCTGTGATAAAATCTACCCCCTATGTTTTTGAACTTGGCCGAATGGTCTGGCGCGCCTGGCCCACATACAGACATGAAAATATCTTGATCGGGATTCGTCCCCGGGAGTGTCATGGGTTCGAACCCAGTAAAAAAAAACCAAAAAACAAACAGTGGTTGCCAAACTTTATTTTGTACCCTAAAAGGGTTTGTGACTGGTAACATTCTGTTTGAAAGTCATTTCATTGTAGGGTGCCACACTAATATGAAAGTTTATTTCATAATATAAAGTTACAAGTTTAACTTTGAGGCCTAAAACCTGGCGTTGACCCAGCACTAATGTGTTACCAGTTCAAATTTCTTACAAACCGCCTAGAAGGTAACCTACAACCAGTGAAAGCAACCCGCAACACGATGTCAGAAATCAGCCCAATTAGGCAGAAAAACCGCCCCCTGGTAAAACTGCCCAGCAAACATTTGGGAACCACTGTAGTAAACTAATTGCGAAAACAAACATAAGAGAAGTACCTTTGTTACTGATCTTGCAAACAGTATATTTGCTATATCGTGCGTGTCAGTATTAAAAGTAAAACAATATGCAGCGACTGAGGCCAATTACTTTCCATTTTTCTAGAATGAAAAACTGATGCTTTTCATCATTTACTTTTAATTTGTGACAAATTCATGCCCAGTTGACGACTGGCAAAAACAATATTTATTGAACTGTGTGTTGGGTCTGTTTTCTCTGAGATGTTCCTATACGGTAGAGAGGTAATGTATAAACATCTGCTTGGCATACATACTTTATCTCTAACGAGAAATGGTTTAACATGCAATACATTTTAATCTTTTTCCTCGGCATGTTTAACATGTGAATGACAAATCATTGACGTTAGTCAAACCGCAATAAACATCCTAAGTTATTTATCAAGCGATTTAAGTAAACAACTTAAACAAAGTCACAAAACAAGCAACCCCAGCAAGTATAATTTTGCAAAGTCCCTCAAAGGCAAAACATGTAATTTTATACTTTGCGTGTGAAAAATTGCTTACTCATCCTTATGCATATAGTTACTAAACAGAAGCAAAAAGTAAATCGGGTCTAGTCACTCTAGTGTACAATCGCCCGAACATAGGTTAATGACGTCACAAAAACATGAAATTACGTCACAACATAGCTGAGGTCATATGATGACGTGAGGCAAAATTTTACGTCTCTGTGACGTCATTTAACCCTGTTTTTAACAACAACGATTGTACACTAGACCCAGTAAATTCAGTTGGCTTTGGTTTTAATTCCAGTTTTTCCCAGTAAATCCAGATCTTTACATATGTTAATCTAGTAATCACACTGGACTTTCATCATTGATGATTTGAGTCCACCACGTCTGTTTTTCCAATGATACCAACTCATCGAAGTGTCGCTTGTAGATGATCTTGACCATTGGCCATTTAAACGTGCGTAACCACACGAATAATGCCACCACGGACCACCGTGATTTAAAGCGCAGTTATCTCCACTCCTAAAAATGCAAGTTTTGTAAATCAAGATTGACATTAAATGAAAGGTATAATTATTTTGAAACTTAAGATAGATTGGTATAAACAGAAAAATATAATTACAAGTCATTGTCGCGATCTGAACTGGAAAACCTCATTCCATTTTGTGCATGTCGCGAGTCAAGCATGCTATTACCAGCCGAACCACTAAATCCTGCAAGTTTCAGTTGATAAGAACTTGATTCGCTTCCTATGCTAAAGTTGCTGCAATTAAAAGGAACTGAATTAAAAACGAAGCAATAATATATTTGTTTGTAGACTATCTATTCATATCTAGACCAGTAAAGACCACTGAAAAATGAACGGATAAGCGAAAAAACGACTGAATTATTTGTACAAGTCAAAAAACACAAACAACAGTAAAAAACAATATTTGATTGTTTACAGCAGGGGTCGGCAACCTTTTAGGCGACGCGTGCCAATTTACTTTTTATTTCCTCGTGGTAATGGCTTCGCGTGCCAACGTTTTTCTAAATAATAGTGGTTCGTGCCAGCAGATAACAATAATAAAAAAAGTGTTTTGTACGTGTAGGGCTGAATTTTACGACAATGGCATGATAAAAACTATGAACAAGCAGTGTAACAGGTTACAATGTTACTCCAATATAAACAGGCAAATCAGTTGGCGTGCCATGAGAAACCACCTCGCGTGCCAACCTTAATTGGCACGCGTGCCAGGGGTTGCCGACCCCTGGTTTACAGGTATAGGCTCGCTTCTTTACTGCCAATTTGCGAAATCCAACGAACTAAAAAGTGTGCAAAACTGTTACTAAAGTATAAAAAGGAAAACAGCTTAGTAATCTCAAACATAGGTTTACCTAATTATTCTCCGTTTATATGCAGTTAACCTTGAAAAGTATTTTTAAATATTTAATTACCTGTATTCCGCATATACACGGCTGCCTTCAAAGTCCCAAATGTCTACTCTAAGGCGACATCTTCTGGCTGAAGTGGTAATTAGGTGGAGTTTTTCCAAACCGAACCAAAATTCCGACGATAAGTTTCCGAATCCATGTTTGTAATCTTCCCAAAGTTGATTAAAATTTACTGAACCGTCATACCGATGCTGGAACACCTTAACATGCACAAAATTTGTACAGTAGGCTATTAACTTCGCCTAAACCGGTTATGGTTATTTGAGATCTTCGCCTAATTCAGACAAAACTTACGGCACAAATGATCTGTAATGTGGTAAGACTTGAACTAATCGACATCGGTTAATGTAGATCATTGACTAATCCTGGCAATTGTTTTGGTCCAAACTAGTCCGGACTAACTGAGGTTTACTGCATTTAACAATTATTTCTAATCTTGTTTTCTTTTCAAGAGCACAAACTAACCGATAGCCTGTTTTTTACGAACCTGCCATCCATCATCACAATAAACTTCATCTCCTGATTTGAGCTTCTGACGTCCGCGCAATAAAGCATTTTTGCATGTGACTGGTACAATGTATTCGTATATCTTTTCGATTTCTGTGACAAAATTAGTTTGTTTTGTTATTGTTTGTTGGTACTCAATAACTTAAGTATTCTTTGGTATTTGGCACGATATCAATTTCATTTGGTAAAGTTCAGGTTTTACCAGTTTAAGAATAAGATAGTGCTACCATCTATTTGGTAAAACAAATAATTCTTACTTTTAAATGTTTCATTAAACAAAATCGATTAATAGAAATTAAAATGTAGTAAAACTGATTCTTAGACAAAGTTAACCGAGTAGTTTTTTTGACAATTAATGTCAGAAGCAGTCGTATAGCCTGTTCACCAAACATAGTTGAAATGCAAATTTTTCCTACTTACTTGTCACTAGACTCCTTAAAGCTGTTTCATCCGCTATTGGGCCTGGCTCTCCTTTCAAACCCTGGGGCCCAGCTTTTCCTGGACTACCTACTTCACCCTTGTCACCTTTCATGAAACTGTCATTTGGTCTTTGGTTTTCGTCGCAAACTGGAACAAATCTACATTGTTGCTGCTGTGATAGAACAGTTGTTCCCAGCAGCAGAACCACCAACGAAACAAGTTTGTTCATTTTTAAATTTGCAAGTTTCAGTTTAAATACGACAGTGATGCTATATTTCTGGAAAAGCTGTGATAGACAAAAACTCATTTCTTGAAATCAATTTATTTATTTTAAAGTCGTTGAATTAATGAAACTTTTTTCCGCCTCAGGTTGTCTTGAAGTGCCTGCTGCGGTTGGTAAAAGGTTATTTCCAAACTGCTTCTTTCTAATTGAGCTATGGCTTTGTAAATGTCATACAACATGGCGTTGTAATTGTAAATGATTTCGGCAAACGACTTAGTAATTTAAAAATGAGTCAGATTTAGTGGGTATCGTGCTATGTAAACATTGACTTATATTTTGGAAATTATTTAGAAGCAATACAATACTTGAACGCGGATACGAATAATCTGTTTACACTTTAAAATCATACGCTAGTGCAAATATATAGTTGAAATAACATCTATTCTTGCTTAAACTAGTGGATCTCAGAACGTTTTATGGTTTACCTTGCAGCCGCTTGCTGTGATAAAATCTACCCCCTATGTTTTTGAACTTGGCCGAATGGTCTGGCGCGCCTGGCCCACATACAGACATGAAAATATCTTGATCGGGATTCGTCCCAGGGAGTGTCATGGGTTCGAACCCCGTGAAAAAAAACCCAAAAAACAAACAGTGGTTGCCAAACTTTATTTTGTACCCTAAAAGGGTTTGTGACTGGTAACATTCTGTTTGAAAGTCATTTCATTGTAGGGTGCCACACTAATATGAAAGTTTATTTCATAATATAAAGTTACAAGTTTAACTTTGAGGGCTAAAACCTGGCGTTGACCCAGCACTAATGTGTTACCAGTTCAAATTCTTACAAACCGCCACTCTGCCAGTTAAAAACCAGCTCAAAATCCGCAACCGCCTAGAAGGTAACCTACAACCAATGAAAGCAACGGGGGGGGGGCCTAAAACCTGGCGTTGACCCAGCCCTAATGTGTTACCAGTTCAAATTTCTTACAAACCGCCTAGAAGGTAACCTACAACCAGTGAAAGCAACCCGCAACACGATGTCAGAAATCAGCCCAATTAGGCAGAAAAACCGCCCCCTGGTAAAACTGCCCAGCAAACATTTGGGAACCACTGTAGTAAACTAATTGCGAAAACAAACATGAGAGAAGTACCTTTGTTACTGATCTTGCAAACAGTATATTTGCTATATCGTGCGTGTCAGTATTAAAAGTAAAACAATATGCAGCGACTGAGGCCAATTACTTTCCATTTTTCTAGCATAAAAAACTTATGCTTTTCATCATTTACTTTTAATTTGTGACAAATTCATGCCCAGTTGACGACTGGCGAAAACAATATTTATTGAACTAAGTTATGTGTTGGGTCTGTTTTCTCTGAGATGTTCCTATACGGCAGAGAGGTAATGTATAAACATCTGCTTGGCATACATACTTTATCTCTAGGGGGGGGGGAAAAACAATATTTATTGAACTATGTGTTGGGTCTGTTTTCTCTGAGATGTTCCTATACGGTAGAGAGGTAATGTATAAACATCTGCTTGGCATACATACTTTATCTCTAACGAGAAATGGTTTAACATGTAATACATTTTAATCTTTTTCCTCGGCATGTTTAACATGTGAATGACAAATCATTGACGTTAGTCAAACCGCAATAAACATCCTAAGTTATTTATCAAGCGATTTAAGTAAACAACTTAAACAAAGTCACAAAACAAGCAACCCTTCCAGCAAGTATAATTTTGCAAAGTCCCTCAAAGGCAAAACATGTAATTTTATACTTTGCGTGTGAAAAATTGCTTACTCATCCTCATGCATATAGTTACTAAACAGAAGCAAAAAGTAAATCGGGTCTAGTCACTCTAGTGTACAATCGCCCGAACATAGATTAATGACGTCACAAAAACATGAAATTACGTCACAACATAGCTGAGGTCATATGATGACGTGAGGCAAAATTTTACGGTTCTGTGACGTCATTTAACCCTGTTTTTAACAACAACGATTGTACACTAGACCCAGTAAATTCAGTTGTCTTTGGTTTTAATTCCAGTTTTTTCCAGTAAATCCAGATCTTTACATATGTTAATCTAGTAATCACACTGGACTTTCATCATTGATGATTTGAGTCCACCACGTCTGTTTTTCCAATGATACCAACTCATCGAAGTGTCGCTTGTAGATGATCTTGACCACAGTCCATTTAAGCGTGCATAACCACAATTTTTATGCCACCAAGGGCCTCCGTCTTGAAAAGCGCAATTGCGTCCATCTCTATAACATAAAACTTGTAAAATAACATTGGAAATGTTTACATATTTTACATATTAAGGTACAGTTCTAATTAATTAAGGTTTAGTTCAATAAAAAACTAACAAGTCATTGTCGCGGTCCACAGTCGAAAACCTCATTCCATTTTGAATTATTGACGATACGAGCATGCTGTCACCAGCCGAACCGCTAAACCCTGCAAGTGTCAGTTGATAAGAACTCGATTCGATCCCAATACTGAAGTTTCTGCAAAGAAAAAGATACAACAGCATGAGCAACACGAACCTAATATGTTGTTTTCTAGGGCAGTGGTTCTCAACTGGTGGTCTGGGTAAACTTTTTCGGTGGCCCACAGAAAGTTAACTTTATTTGGTGATATACTGGAAATAATAGCATTTAATAAACATACAAAATCAAAAAGCATATTCAAGTTATTTGCCATTTACTGTTAGCTGACAGTTGATTGGTATAACTTTCCAAAATTTGCTGTATGTTTTAAGCCAATATGCTGGTTTTAAATGTGCTTTTTTATCTATCCTTGGTTAACAATGAAGTGGTCCACGATATTCATTTAATTGAACTGGTGGTCCATGCTCCATGGCTTGAAACGTGTTAAGAGAAACTGCTCTAGGGTATAAACAGGTAGCCTATGCAAACGAAACTATTATCAATCAGATTGAGATATTTTGTGAATATTTAGGCTACCTGTATTCTGCATATGAATGGCTGCCTTTAAAATCTCGAAAGTCTATGCGAAGGCGACATCTTCTGGCTGAAGTGGTAATTTGGTGAAGTTTTTCCAAACCGAGCCAAAATTCCGACGACAAGTTTCCGAATCCATGTTTGTAATCTTCCCACGGTTTATTGAAATTTTCTGAACCGTCGTACCGATGCTGGAATACCTAAAAAGATTTGCTTTATGTCATAGCTTCTTTACTTCTGAGACAATTATCTTCCCATTGCAGTTATAAGTAGTAGCCTATACTTGACTGCACAACAAGTTAATAACTGCAATTTTACGCACTTTTGTGACACAGTAAAACCGCTGAAGAGACCATAAAACGAAATAATTAATACAAATGACCTGGATTGGTAAAGTGTACTACAGCGTCCCACAAAAATCTCGTCAACAAATGTAAATTAATGTAGTTCTTATTAGCCTGCTTCGGTCATCAGATTTAACGTTATATCAACTAAATAATGTTCTTCTAATAATTTATTTGCCAGAAAATTATTATTTAGTTTATATATTATGCCTGGCAGCAACAGTTTATATATTTAACGTTACATCGGGCCGCATAAATTAAGTTTATTACGTTGTGGTACATCAGCGGTTCCCAACCTTTCTGGTGCCGCGACCCCTTGAAACAGTTCCCAACCCCACGCTTAGGCACCGAGTTTTACAAAAATGCAAGGTGACGGACGTAAATTATGACGTCACTTTTATGACGTCACTAATGCGTGTAACCAAACGAGCTCCAACTCAAAGCCCAATATACTTTGAATAAAAAGCAAGTTTTTT
>QLIY01002997.1:0-10021 GCA_003260075.1 Phallusia mammillata | reverse complement strand
AGCAACAACTACTAGTCCCCACACATATACATATGCGATTTGGTAACAGTACAAATATGGCACAATCATTGTTAAACTGGAATAAAATTATGATTTTTAATCCGCACATAGCATTCCCTGGCGCTGTTAAGTTTCTACATACCAACAATGCGAATGCTTAGGGCTTTTTATGTCCAAAACCTGTTCTGAAACAGTTTTATTAACGCTTTCAGTTTGAGAAGTCACGTTACACAGGTGTAACAAATCGTGCTGCGTTGTCGCTCTGCGTTTCGAAACACGAATAAGTTGACCTGCATTAACGTTTACAGCGCAATATAACTAACATCGTAACATCTTAATTCCAACCAGTGAGAAAATGGTCAAGTGACGACTGCGTTCATGCGTGAAGCAGAGGCATTTTTTCCATGCGCCACTATCGTCAATCACTCCCATTGCGTCAGCTGTGCACTGAGCGAGCACAAATTTGACAAAAGACAGCATGTAAAAACATATTTGGGGCTGTAAGAGTAATTACTGAGCCGATTGCACTGAAATTTTTAACAGCCAACAAGGAGCACCCTATCCACAGCTGTTTAAAATTTCAGCAGGTTAAGTCTTGTATTTCTGACCTCATTAACATGTGAACAAACAAACAAATATTTGGGGGTAAAGGGGTGAAAATGGATATATACAAATTCAAGTTACAAAATACTTTAAAATACGCTGCAATGCACCAATCAAAAAAGTATGAAACTCCAGAATCATCTGCTTTAGCAAGTATAGCCGTTTTAAAAATTTCACGTTTTGGGGGGCTGTGGGTGAACCAAGGGATCAAACAGGGTCCAAATTCACCAATATCTATAATGTGTGTAAATTTGAAAAAGTTTAAACCATTCTTTCTTGATCAAAACGTTGGAACAAATCCGTGTTAGACGGAAAAACAAAAAAAATTTAAACAAAAACAATATGTTCAGGGAAAAGGGACCCATAACTAGAAAAAAATTGACAACATACTGTTTTCTTAGTTCTGCAAGCCTATTGGCCATTCTGTCAATGTCGTTACATTGTGACAGGATCTTTTGTCCCAAGGCATCACCAGACTGATTGCCGATTTCTCGAGCATTGTCCAGCAGTTCGCGAAGTGCAATTTCTCCAGGTGTACCTATCAGGAATAACAATGTAATGATTAAAAAAAAAAAAAAAAAAAAATTTTTTAAAANAGAAAAAAATTGACAACATACTGTTTTCTTAGTTCTGCAAGCCTATTGGCCATTCTGTCAATGTCGTTACATTGTGACAGGATCTTTTGTCCCAAGGCATCACCAGACTGATTGCCGATTTCTCGAGCATTGTCCAGCAGTTCGCGAAGTGCAATTTCTCCAGGTGTACCTATCAGGAATAACAATGTAATGATAAAAAAAAAAAAAAAAAAAACTTTTTTAAAATAGAAAACAAAATGTGGCTCTGAACTGTAGATGATCCAGCACTGGAAAATATGGGAGACAGTGGATAATTTAGACCAGGGGTGGGGAACCTGCGGCCCGCTTGCCTATTTAATATGGCCCAGTCACAATGTACAGATATGACTTTGACATTATTGGTGATTTATTTTCAATATCTCCCCATTCAACATTATGACATCCAACTTCCATAAAAGTGCCACACATTCAACCACTTGCTATACAGATGAATCCGTTTAATTGCATCATCAATTTGCCAAGGACATTTGATGCGATTAACTGAAATATGCGATAATTCGGTTGCTATGTAAACAGTACACGCCGTTAACATAAGTGCTTATTTTCACTTCCCCAGCTAAAACAAAGTTGCAGTGACGCTCAACTAAGGCTACGGAGCAGTATTTTCTCTCTTTTGTTGCCAAGAATAGAAAGAAGAACTCTTATGTCAAAAATAGATTATCCCACACAGCGCAGAACATTTCTAACTGTCCTTGGTATGGTGCAATCGCCCCAGTGTGATGAAAATCTGTTTTCCAGATCTATTTAAAAAGGTGTGTTACATCGCATCGTAGCCAGAGGCATATCCTGAAATTCTGAAAAGGCCCAATATTTTTATTTGGGAACTTCCCAAACGACAGTCTATGAGGTGTAACCATGCCCAAACCTGAAAGTACAAGACCGAAACCTGGTCAAACTTACAACATTGGCATATTCTACATCATAAGAGCGCTAAGACCGGCTGCAGCAGTTTCTATTATACCCCGTTATCCATTTGACAAAAAGAATAATTAACTGCTTTTAGCTTGACTGTCACATGATTAACTTACGATCGTTGCTTCAAAATTGAAACCAGCAACAACTACTACAGGAATTAATGCCTTTCTGAATCGGTGATCCATCCTCTAAGTTGCACAAGGTCACGAATAGAAGACATTAAATTAATCTCCTAATGACTTTTCAAAAAGGGGAATATTTGCATGTAATTTGTTCAAGAGCACCTACACTTGTGCAGCTATTTTGGGATTAGCAGTTTAACGCATTAGTCATCTCAAAAACTTAATGAGTAGTTAGGTTTTTTTTTACATTAATTGGCAGTCCAAGTGAATTTAAATTTTAAACTGTTGTTTCTGGGCAGGCAATTAGACATGTACAACATTCAAACGGATGGTCCAGTTAAGGTCATGCACAGATCAGTTGATTTTACTATCATATCGTCGCACATTTGAAAAACTCAGTCTGTGCAACTTTTACAAAGAGATCACCAATCCGGTTAATCGCATATTTTGTTAAAAAATGATGCGCTTATCTGCTTTATGCGATAAACCGGTATGCGATTAACCGGACAATTTTCTTAACAAACGATGGGGTTTGGGATTTTTAATTGTGGTGCAATTAAACGGATTATGCAATTAACCGGATTCAACAAAGATAATGTGTTTATGTTCTCACAAATTTTAGAGCTGTGGCGACAATCCATTTATTGATTTATATGCAGAAAGCATAGTTCACAAGCCGCACAAAAGCTACCGTTCCAGGGTTTAGACCAGGGGTGTCAAACTCGCGGCCCACAAACGCTCAACAACAATTGTATTATTTTGTCAGATATTTGTGCGACCGTGAACATGTCCATTAAAATATATGTACTGGCGGCCGTGACGCAATTAAAACTCTTGCCAAATATTTCGATTTTTTAACTGCTCTAAACAGTAACCATATGCGTCAGACTATTTATACGCCTATTGTGTGCAAACAATGCGAAAAAACGGGTTCCACAAGCGTCACAATATAGATTAATGGCGTAATAAACAATTAAAACTGATCTTCACACTGTGCAGCTCACTCTGTGCATCAAGTTGGAAATTATTCTGGGCCTTTGGGGCGTCAATAGTTGGTATATATGTGATATAAACCTATTTCTTTACATCTGTAATTTTAAAATCAAAACCAGCAGGTNTATAAAATAAAAACCAGCAGGTAATTGGCGACTGTTGGTGAAATAAGGATCTGCGATGTGGCTGTAGTTGCAAAAAGGTTGTTTAAGTGTATAAAACTAGATTAAAAATCACATGCAGCCCAAGGCATAATTTTCAAACTGCAATGTGGCCCCCGAACCCCACGAGATTGACACCCCTGGTTTAGACCTCCATGACATTTTCGAGAACTGTGTTATATTTAAAAATTCTAGTTTGTTGTAAAGGGCAATCCTTTGCCATAAAGGTTTGAAGTTGAGCCGGGCCAAACAAACCAGAAGTGACAATCAATCATTCAAACAAAACAAGTCTTTAATTGCCCAAAGAAAGGAGTCCCCCGGACATGCCCTGGAATATGTCAGAAAACATGGCTTTGTTTGTAATTTGTTTGCGGCATAGTTTGTTATGTAGGATGACTTGCTAGGTTGTACATATATTGGTTGTAGTATAAAATATTCATAGAATTTAAAAGTTGATAATTTTAGTGATGTGCAAAGTAGTAAACATTAAACCTGCTAATGCATTTCCATCATCCAACCAACTTTTTGCTGACTGCATTTTCTTCGCCATAGCATCTCGAAGTTTATGTAAAGCTAAAATGGTTGTTGGATCATATTGTAACTCTTGATCAGTAGAGACCAGTTGTAATAATCTAAAAAAAACAATATCACAATTTGATTTAAGTTTGTTTTTTAAGCCTGCCATAGTTGAAATATCAACAGAAATATTTTTTACTTGTTTCGTCAAAGTAGTAATAGCGTTGTGTGGTTTATTTTTTGTGTGTTTTAGAGTGGTTTGTTCCAACTGATTTGTTAAATATTTAAAAAGCAGACAGTTTCACAGGTACAGGCTGGGTTTTAGGACTATTAGATCACAACAAACTGAAAACAAGCAATGTACCAGTTTCAATTATACCAAAAGTTAATGTAAGTGAGCTCCCAAATCGGTGAAAAAACATTATGAGAACTGCATCAACTACCAGCAATGGCCCATGTGCAAGGGCTTTTCCGACGCTTGCCTTATATAGACCTAAAGTTTACCTGATAATTTCTGTTATTCCACTGGATATGTTGTTGACATAAAATTTTCTGTTGTTTACAGCAGCTTCTTTTGCTCTGCCGCCATCCTTAAGGGTACTAACAAAAGCCTTCATACCTACACACATATATAAAAAAGTTTGCCAAATGTGGGGTAAAAAAATGCACTCACAGCAAAAAAAAAATTATTCTGTATCAGCATTAACCCAAAAAACAAGGTTCTCAAAGGGGTACCACGTGGTTCCCCAAGTGAGGAAAGGAAATTTGTTCCAGGGAGGAATTGGGGAAATAAAGCTGTGTGTAAAAGAACATCTTCATTACTTATTAATTCAATGCACCACAATGGGAATGTCTACTTCTCCACTCTTACAACATGTAAGGTCTAGCTACTGCAGTGACACGTGTAATAAAAGAGTTAGTTGGTTCATAATCGTTTATTGTTTTATCATAACATTTTCTTATGGCAGTGCTTCTTAACTGGTGGTCCATGATGACTTTTTGGGTGGTCCACAGAACTTTCGCTAAGTTTAGTGATAAACTAGAGACGATTGCATGTTACATGTTGAAAGATTATGAACCAGAAAGGTGGCTTTCTAATATACAGACGAATCCGGCTAATCGCATCATCGATTTGCCAAGGGTGTTTGATGCGATTAACCGGATTATGCGATAATCCGGTTGCTATGCAAACAGTACATGCCCGTTAACAAAAATGCTTATTTTCACTTCCCCGGCTAAAACAAAGTTGCAGTGACGCTCAACTATGCCAACGGAGCAGTATTTTCTCTCTTTTGTTGCCCAGAATTGAAAAACGTACTCTCAAGTCAAAACTAGATTGATTACTCTCAGCGCAATGCATGACGTCATGCTTCCTAACTGTCGTGGCTATGGTGCAATCGCCTAAGTGTGTTAAAGAAACAGTAGAAACGCACACACACACTCTTAATTGGCGTACACGCCACAGTTCGCTTGATTTGTGCTTTCTCTTGCAGTCAGGTATATTTGAAAAGATATGTTACATCGCATCGTAGCCAAGGGGCCCAACATTTAAATTTGGGAACTTCCCTATGACGACGGTTTGTGACGTTTTAGTCTTGTTTTGGGTAGTTTCCCTTATAAATGTGCTAGGCCTCTCTCTTAATATAAACGTAAAATGGCCTGTTGTTTCTAACCTATTTCGTTTCCTAGTTCAAACCAACGCGTTAAGCGGCAAAGTGCTAGGTGCATATTTGTAAGCAAGCCCAAACCCGAAAGTACACGACCAAACCTGGTCAAACTTACAACTTTGGCACATTCTACACCGCAAGGCGAGCTGCATCAGTTTCTATTATAACCCGTTATACAATTGACAAAAAGAATAATTGATTTTAGAAAAACTTTAAAGACTCATATTGTGGCGCTACTTTCTAGCTTACTCAGCAAAACTGCAGCTGCAAGATTAGTGTGACTGTCACATGATCAACGTGTGATCGTTGCTTCCAAAATTGAAACCAGCAACAAATACTAGAGGAATAAATGCCTTTCTTAATTGGTGTTCTACCTGATAAGTTGCGCAAGGTCACGAATAGAAGACATAAAATATGGCACCTTACCAATTACGTGAATCTAAACAACATAGAGTGATTACTTGCGTTCTAACATTTTTTACAACCATTACGTGTTTGGCGGGTCATGAACAATATAACAGAAAACATTTTTAACCACTTGTTTCACATTTAACATTGTTTACATTCCAATACAGTTTAATACTTCGAATTTGGTGCAGTCCGCACTTAACAGCGTCTCTGTCGGAACACCAGTTTCGTAATTTTAACACGTTGAACTCTTTATTTAAACGCTTGTTATATCGCTATTGCCGATTAGATAAGCCAACAAAAAAGGGAACAATGTACACGGCTTTGAGATAACGACGCCTTGTTATCGCACAGCGGTAAACTAAACGCCGATTTAATCTCCTAATAACTTTTCAAAAATATTTTATGGTCGAGACGTGTCATTTTCAACGTTGAAATTAGTTGCGTTATTTGGTGTAGAATGCAAACACGCATCTACGTCTTTTTCGCGTACATTACCATCATATCGTCGTTTTTTTATTCGAAAAACTCTGTCTGTTCGACTTTCACATTGAGATCATCAATCCGGTTAATCGCATATTTCGTTGAAAAATGATGCGAATATCCGGGTTATGCGATAAACCGGTATGCGATTAACCGAACGATTTTCTTAACAAACGATGGGCGACGGTTTGGGATTTTTAATTGTGATGCAATTAAACCGATTATGCGATTAACCGGATTCGTCTGTACTTTCATTTTATGCATTCTATGTCTATTTACCAATTTACTATACACATCATTTGATCTACACATATGATTGTTTTTGCAAACAAAAATGAATGGGTCCCCACTGTGCAGATTTACGGTAAACAATTGTTCCGGTTATTTTTAGATTCTTAAGGAAAAATGTTCATAAAGCATTAACCCAACTTTAAAAGTTTTGTCCGTATTCTTTTTGCACCATTAAAAACCCATTTGCTACAAAGTTATGCATAACAACTAACAACTTGTATTTTACTTAACTTTATACCAGTGGTTCTTAACCGGGGTGCGATCGCACCCCAGGGGTTCGGTAACGCAGAACAAGGGGTTCGACGAAGGTATTTTTGAAATACAATATAAATACTGGTTTTTGTCACACTTTAGGGTCTATAGTCGCTAAAAACGGCAATTTGTATTTGCCAAATATCAAAACACTGGAAGGTTAGACTTAGACAGGGGTGTTTTAAGCTGCTCTAAACAGTTACCAGCCTAATAACCATATGTGTCAGACCTTTGCCCCCCCCCCCCCCCCCCCCCCCCCCCCCCCCCCCCCCCCCCCCCCCCCCCCCCCCCCCCCCCCCCCCCCCCCCCCCCCCCCCCCCCATAGATTATGACATCATAAACACTTAAAACTAATCTCCTCGCTGTGCAGCTCAATCTGTGCACCGAGCTAGAAATTAATTGGAGGGTTTTGGGCGCTATTAGATGGTAAATACTTGATATAAACCAAGTATTTTAAAACAAATTTTGACTCTTACTTAAGTCCGTAAACGTAAAATTATTTCAGAAAAAGATCATCTTTGGAAAACAACTGGATGTTATTCTGCCGGTCAGTATCACTGCGCATGCGCTAGCAAACTCGATAGAGAAGAAATGTTTCGGATTTGTGCAATGATACTATACAACATAGTATAGTATCATTGATTTGTGTAGGGTACGTTGTGACAGCAAACGAGCAGGTGATCAAGCAAGTGTCTGATACGAGAGCATTGTGTTCGTATGGAGCGTGTTTGAAGTGAACAGCAGCCATCTTGATGAAACTGCTAATAAAACTGTGAATTGAAACTAATAGGTAGAGAACTGAACACTCGCTCTTTATATAGCTGTCTTGCGCATCCGTTCTGCGCATCGGATCCAAATTTCCGCCGCCGAGTTTGAATATCTAGCGCCATCTAGGTGTCGATTTTTAAACTAGTACTGTAATGGCAGCCTCCATATGATATCCGGTCTGCGATGGAGATTAAAAAACAAACAATATTTGACAATAACACACCATCAAGGATTGCACCATCGCATCAAACGATGTGTCGTCAATTATGAATTTTACTGACTAAGTGTGTTGGGCAGGATGGCTGAATGTGATGCGCGATTGACAGCAAACGAGAAGAATATATCCCCTGGGAACGTTACCAAAAATATAAAAATTACAATTTAAACATTTTACCCAGAAAAAAGGTGTGTGTCAAATGCAGTACAAGACTTAAAGAAACTCTCCTTCAAAATGTATCATCAAATGAAGAAGCTTCGATTTTGACTGACAGTGAAATATATAACATTGCATCTACTGTTAAAGCAAACAAATCTTTCAGCAAGCTTAATGAAAGTTTACAGAGCGTTGAGGAATCACCTGTGAAGTTGCATAGTGTGCCTTCAAGCAGTAAAATTTTGTATGGGAAAAGAAAATTATGTCAAATTTATGATACCTTTCGTGCAAAGATGTCCAATGTTCTTAATGTCAGTGATGTAGACCTACAGCAAAACCAACCTGACACTAAAGAATCTTTTGACAACATTATCTATGAAATGAAAAAAAAATACCAACAGTGACAGACGAGGGCAGAAAAAATAAGTCGTCCTCACAATGGCACTAAGCAACTGGTCAAGAGAAAACACTATGGATGATTTTTTAGTTACTGAAAGAATGGTCAGAGTAGCTCGAGCGTTTGAAATTTCAAGTGGCATATGTTCCTTGCCATTACCTCGAAAGGGAAAATCACTTACAAAAAATATAATCGGTAAGGTTAAATGCTTTTACCAAAACAATGAAAGTTTTCAATAATTACTGCCTCTGGTTGTGGCGAGTAAAGGAACATACCCCCCCCCCCAACATTCATTACCCTTATCAGCAGCAACTCGAATATTCAGAAGCACTCGCTCTTCATCTGCCAGAGAGTCAATTGGTAAACTACCTTGTTTTTGTGTTAGATATTTTTTTGTGGCATTCAGTATCCAGAGAGACACCTACACTACACTTTTGCATCTTAACAACTTTTAATCACAAATTAGGGCACATAAAGTATAGATAATAGAAGCAGTATCACAAAAATATCTGAAAAATGAATCTGTGTTTTATTATGACCCTGCTTCAAATAAATTACAAAAAGCATCATAAAATTAATAACAAAATAATGTACTCAGCAAGAGCTTTCATTTGAGCCATTACTGAACTTCCTAGCTACTGTGCTCTTCAACATATGAGCTTTTAAAGTTGTCGTTATACATGAATGCATATTTGCATACCCCCAAACTGAACCCCTTTAATTACTGACCCATATATCAAAAACATGAAAAAACCCCCCCCCCCCCCCCCCCCCCCCCCCCCCCCCCCCCCCCCCCCCCCCCCCCCCCCCCCCCCCCCCCCCCCCCCCCCCCCCCCCCCCCCCCCCCCCAATATACAAATTAGAAAGAAATATGACATTTTAAACACAGTATTATCCAAAAGCATTGATGCACGTCGCTGCATTGATCACATATTTGACATATTTTCAAAATGTCATAACTTCGTCAAGCATTGATAGATTTCAAAAAAAACTTTTTTGTTGAAATCAGTGTAACTAGCTGCATGGACATATGAAATTTGATAAAAATCTGAGGGGGTGGGTTGACTTTTGCCATTTTTCTGGGACGTTTGACATGGAATGATCCGGCTGTAAGAGTAATTACTGAGTCGATTGCACTGAAATTTTTAACAGCCAACAAAGGAGCACCCTATCCACAGCTGTTTAAAATTTCAGCAGGTTAAGTCTTGTATTTCTGACATCATTAACATGTGAATAACAAAGAAATATTTGTGGGTAAAGGGGTGAAAATGGATATATACAACTTCAAGTTACAAAGTACTTTAAAATACGCTGCAATGTACCAATCACAAAAGTATGAAACATGCTTTAGCAAGTACCAGAATCATGCTTTAGCAAGTATAGCCGTTTCAAAAATTTCACATTTTGGGGGACTGTGGGTGAACCAAGGGATCAAAC
>QLIY01002996.1:0-14724 GCA_003260075.1 Phallusia mammillata | reverse complement strand
AAGCCAGTTTGTTACGTCACAAACAAGACTAAAAGTGTTAATTGTGCGTAAACAATTGCTCCCCCCCCCCCCATGTTTCCTTAACCGTAAATTTGACAAACACAATTGGTCATATCCATAACAGAACATATAGAAATTTTAAGCATGACTAACCTCGTGTTTATTCATATTTATGATTCCATCACAAATCAACTTCAAGGAGACTGGGTTTAGGTTGCAGTACTCAAGAGTCAGGGTGCTAACTGGTTGATTCAATTTTGGGAGGATTTCAGCCAAGGCGTGTGCTACACTTGATGATATAGGGGTGTGGCCGAAATTTAACATCGGAGGAAAACGACTCGCAAGCAAATTCTTTTCACCGACAGAGCATTCCTGCATATCAATCAAAAAGTCTGCAACAAAATTGCCATAACGTGGGTGTTTACGTGTCTTTGTACACCGGATCGGCTTAACCCGGTTCAAAGTTCGAACCGAAACTAAATTATCGTCAGTTTATCCTAAACCAGGGGTCAGCAAANCGTGTGCTACACTTGATGATATAGGGGTGTGGCCGAAATTTAACATCGGAGGAAAACGACTCGCAAGCAAATTCTTTTCACCGACAGAGCATTCCTGCATATCAATCAAAAAGTCTGCAACAAAATTGCCATAACGTGGGTGTTTACGTGTCTTTGTACACCGGATCGGCTTAACCCGGTTCAAAGTTCGAACCGAAACTAAATTATCGTCAGTTTATCCTAAACCAGGGGTCAGCAAACTACGGCCCTCGTGCCGGTTTCGGCCCGCGAGGTCATTTCATCCGGCCCGCGACTACATTTTTTGGTTTGTCTAATCGCATTGATAAATTTGTAACATTTAAAAATTAATCTACTTCTTACGAAAGTTTTCCTGTCACGATATGTAGAATTGATATTACCTTGTTTTATGGGATTACAGCGCCCAGGATTGACCCAAAGCCAGTTTGTTACGTCACAAACAAGACTAAAAGTGTTAATTGTGCGTAAACAATTGCTCTCTTTGGTCACTTGTGACGTAATATACAAGCGTTGCTTGTAAGATGAGACTAACTATGCAATTTAATAGTCGCATCACCAGATTTTAATGGGATTATAGAAAGACCATATCTTGGCGCCCCTATCAAAATCGCCTTGCGGGCAAAGTTCGCAAAGACGGCGCTAGGGAATGTAAACTATTTGGCCTGCGCCAATTATTATTAAACTGATCCGGCCCGCAGTGAAAAAATTTGGTGACCCCTGTCCTAACCGATTCAAGTAATGTTTTGTTACATAACACGTACATTTTTTCTTTCTAGGAAAACATTAGTATTACTACAACAGGATATTTGTAATGCATAATAATCTAAGTTAAGTGGGTTTACAGATTGCCTCGGTTTCCTGCATGTGAATAAGTTAAAATGTCCAAAACGATTCTTTAAAAATTATATTATGTCGATTTTCTCACCACTTTTATACAGGTTAACCTAAAACAAAATATATGCTTTTCTGTTTAAGAAAGCTTATAGGTTGTTGACACCAGTCAAAAATTACAAACTTAACATGTAAATGCAAAAGCAAGCACACAAATAACTTTTACTAAAGCCATAAAACACGTCATGCCTGGCTCCGGTTTACAGAAACTAATGGAACAATAAAAAACCAACACAATTTTTACACTGTTTTGTTCCTAAATTTAATGCTTTCGCAAAAAATCGATGGATTTTGTAAAGCTCTTGGATCGCTTAGAACAAGATATAGAATTTACTGATAAAAAACATGTTTTTAAAAAAATGATTTTGAAACAAACTCGATCTTACCTACAAGCCTAACTCTTTTGGCTATGAGGAGGCTGTCGCGAAACGTTTCGACTCTGCCTAAAAGAAATATACGCAATTACAAGTAAAAAGTAAAGTGGGAAAAGAACGAAAAATGGAAGAGTGCATTACGTACATAGCCTACGAAGAAAGTTTTTGTGGCATACGATTTTAGTGAGCGGAAAATGGCAAGCAACCGTTTTCGTCTTTTGCATACATTGTTTGGACACGTCTTTCGTTGGCCTGCGTTCCGTCTGACGTTACTTTAAAAAATCTTATGGACATGCGTTTATTACCTTTATTGTCCTCGTTTCCATTTCCGAGCAAAAGTCCACAAACGAAGCGTCGGACCATTTCCCAGTGACTCTCATTGACCACCTGGTGAATTATTTGGTCGAAATCTGCTTCGGGCATATACCTACAGATGTGAACAGCAGCAAACATCTCCTGCAACATTTGATGAACGAAATAAAAGTAAGATTGTTCGCCCTCAAAAACATGGTGACGACGAGACACGTTAATCACAATGTCTTGGACATTTACACCATTTAGATTGTTGTTTTTCAGATGATCGTCAGTAAAAACAACGGATTTGCGAACCATTCCCTCGTATGCCATTTTGCTAACTCCTTAAATAACTCCGAAAGCATGAAGTTTGCCAAGAACAAATTTGAAAACCTCAGTTATTGTTCTTACTTTGGACAAACCTTTCTCCAAACTGGCACAGATAATAAACTGCATGAGAAGTGGGTTGCGGCAAAGTTTAATTAATTGTGGAGTTTGGGTGCTCAGTTTTATAAACAATTCATGCCCATATACTCCAGCAAAATGGCAAAACAATGTTTGCACACTTTCTGATGGAAGTTCTCCGACAGAAACAGTAAGTTTAGGGCGAAACCTTGGTGGAATGGAAAGAATAGAATGAGGCCGACTAGCAAAAACAATTTTGGATTCCTTGAATAAGGCTTTACAGCAAAGGCTTGCTATGAGCTGTTGCACTGATAACGAGGTGCGATATGATACCTTTGGAGGGTTTTTGTTTTCAATGGAAAAGTTCCATTGATCATAGCCGTCAAATATAAAAACACATTTTTCCCTGTTATTTAACATCCATTTGAACGCATTATCACGAATTGACTGATCTACATCTCTAAACTGGAAATCAAGTAGAAGTTGTTGGATTGTGAGTGTACCTTCGTAGCCTAAATCCATAAACTTAACAAGAATCACAAAAATATTTGGGAAGTGTAAGGATCTGGCTAATCTTTTGGACAAAGTGGTTTTCCCACAACCTGGTGGGCCGACTAGAGCAAGGAATCGAAATTTCATCAAAAGATCCAATAACATCACAAACTGGATTGGTTTTGACTTTTTAAACGTTTGTTTTACTCCCCTGCTTGTTGACGGCTTCAATTCTTCTTCCCGCGGCTCGTCTTCATCAAAGATGTCAATCTCTGCCATGTTTGGATGGACGGGTGGATATTCTGTCTGATTCAACTTCGGGTCACAAAGAACAACGTCCGGTTCAAGATCTTTCAGCTGGTGCTTTTGGATTTCGTCGGCAGCTTCTTGAAGCTTAACCTCTGTAAGTAACATACACTGTTATAAATTCAACTTAAGTTTGGAGTAAAATTCACATATTTGTTTGCGCTAATCTACCTTCTGATTTGATGTCGCAAGGCTTGCTGGTGTGCTGGATGTCTGTACAGAACAATTAGTTAATTATTGTGATCGAGTAAACTACTATTGTGTCATGCAAAGGAGGCGGGCAACGCGCATTATGCATCGCCACTTGTCACAAATCAAGCAAGAGTCCTCTTTTATATTAACAAGGAGTTATATAATAGGAATTTTTGTTGTAAACTTTTATGAGAAAAAAACAGGTAGGGTTCTGTAAACGTTTCCAATAGCAATTGTCCAAGTGGACGATGTAAGCAAATTTGTCGAAAAAGTATGTTAAATGAACACCCGCGAAATAAATAGTTTCGACTTGATTTATCTTTTCTGTGCCAAAGTTTATGTGGCAAGCAAACGGCAACCGTGTTGCGAAAGGCACATATTGACTAAATTTTAAAGACGTGGGAACGACTCTTTCGTTAATGGTTAACTAGAGAGAACATATGTAATAAAACCTTTGTCTCTAAACTCATATACAGTTGCCCGTTTTACAACACCATTAAGCGCATTGAGAGTAGAGCCATTCAAATTGCATGCAAACAAATATAAAAACAAAATCTTACTTTGGTCGCCGCCAACGATGATTACAGTTGAGTTATTAAACGAACATTGGGAAATATTTCCAACAACAGATTTGGCTAAAAATGTCAAAACAAAGTGGTTTTATATTTTATGTAACCTTACATAAGCCACAAATATCGAAATATCGACATTTTAAACAAGCAGTATTATAGTAATTTCAAACCTGATTGGGAAGAAGATGGGGCTGGGTCATTTTGCACCGAAAATTGCAACTGTGGATATGTAAAAAAGATGACATTTGCAGATAGCACAGTGTAAATATGTTCTTAAACGTCGCATTAGTACGCATTGCGTAATTTTCTTGACCTAGTTGTTTGTGTATTTTATTAAGTCTTTAATTGGTTTAGGTCACTTTAAAGGTCCAGCACACGCCACAAAGCTATGCTCCACAACGCATTTTTTAAAATTCAGATAATGTTAAACGATTTGATTGGAACCAAATAAATCAACAAATAAACTACACACAAAGTTTCCAACTTTTACCCGATAGCCTGTTTGAACCAGTACAACTTCAAAACGAATGTACAAATTTAACAACAAAGAGGTCTTAAAACAGGCTTACCTCACTTGTTGCAGATTCGAAGTCTTTTTGTTTAGACATCTTAACTATATTTGACACTACAGTGCTGGTAAAGACAATATTTCACACAAGAATTGTGTAAATTGCTTTTATACTGGTTGACTAGTGACAACAGCAATCCAGTAATCCAACTAACAGGCAAATGTTCCCTTTCCAGGTATATTGGCTTATTCAACCATAACCAACAAAGAACAATGGCCGTACCTAGCAAACACAAAACGTCACCGAAATTCCCATTTTTTGTTGACATAAGTTTCTGGTTTCCGCTTGACTAGTTACTGCTGTTGTGCTTTGTGCAAATCTGTTCCGTTTTATTTACGGAACCGAAAGTGATGGAATACAATGTGAATTTCGAGTCTTCATTTTACAGGCTGCAAGTTCTTGCTATTGTTAGGTTGTGAACAGTAAAAATGGTATAGTTTTTATAAATAGCTGTTTTGTTCCAAGATCATGTGACAAGCAGTGTTGATTTGTATTTAAAATCGGTGCAGTCGCGTTCATCACAGGAATGCACAAAAGTTCGGTTTGTCCTAACACTTTGTTTTGCCGAATCTGGCCCAAACACTTTGTTCGCGAAAACAGCCTGAACCCTGAAGTAGTAATGTACCGAATCGGCCCCCCCCCCCCCCCCCCCCCCCCCCCCCCCCCCCCCCCCCCCCCCTGTACCGAATCGGCCAAATTGTTTTCGAACCAAATCCAAACTTTGGCAGTTTGACCCAATAAATTCCCAATAATTTTTGAAGTCATGTTTTACCTTAGTCAAACAGTGGCGTTAACACGTCTACAACGGCATGGTTGTGTAACATTCATTTTTTATTTTTAAAGTTGTCGCGACAGTCGTTGCGTGTCCGACCAAGTGTGGAAGAAACGATGATTCAAATTATAATAGTTAACACGATTTTAGTTTGTGCGCAATTAAAAACAAAACGTGTTTTATGCTATAAAATTGTGTTTATAAAACATAAAAGGAGTTACAAAAAACAATATTCGGGGTGGCATATGACCTAAAACCGGAAGAAAAATGCGTTTAAGTTCCTACAAATAATGTACAGATTTACAGGTTTGTTGCTTCTGTTAAGCTAAATTTGTTTTTATTTGAAATCCAAACATTTAGCCAAAGAATTATTTAACGTCACGTCCGCCAGTACAAATATTTAATATACATGTTCGCGGCCGCAGGTTTTGCACCCGTGAGTAAGTTAAATAAGAGTAATCGCATTGTCGTTTTAACTGTTTTTTAATTACACAGTCAACCACCTATCCGTCTTTCTCTACTACTAACAACAACATTTTAATACATATAGGAATTGACAGAGGGCTGCTGCACGTACGCTAACAAGCGGAATGAGTGTAACGGAAACAATCAAATGACTATTCAATTGTCGTCTCGAAAATCTCCTTTTGTGCCGAAACAAACAACATACCGCCAGGTAAACACCACTAAGAAGTAGCTTTGCCCCCCCCCCTGAGTGTAACGGAAACAATCAAATGATTATTCAATTGTCGTCTCGAAAATCTCCTTTTGTGCAGAAACAAACAACATACCGCCAGGTAAACACCACTAAGAAGTAGCTTTACATGCGGTTTCCAGTTTGTAAACCGACGCTATAGAGCAGGGGGGCGAAACTGTTTAGCTATATATTGACGGTCGCATCATAAAGTCCGTATTTCACC
Source organism: Phallusia mammillata (assembly GCA_003260075.1). NCBI lineage: Eukaryota > Metazoa > Chordata > Ascidiacea > Phlebobranchia > Ascidiidae > Phallusia > Phallusia mammillata. The sequence goes on along the minus strand of QLIY01002996.1, from coordinate 8,401 downwards.
AACGGCTGCTAGTGTCCGCATGTTTTGTTCACCCCTTCTGAAAGTAGGTATTGGTTTACAAAAGGCTTGGCAAGTCTGACGCTTATGGCAGTTTCTTTGGGCTGTCGCCAGTAGCCCATATACATTTTATTTGATCGTTTACGGCTAAACAAATTTGTCTTGGTTGGTTGTACACCTCTGGTTTAGGCCCTAATATATTAACCTTCTGTAATTGGTGCCGACAAGCTTTTCATGCCATATTGCAGATGTAACAATTGCCACCACTCAAACTACGTTTCTTTACCGCACATTCGTAGTGAGTAGCATAAGTTTCATTTAATAGCGTGTGTCAGGTAAGGTATGGTCAACCTACGGCCAAATGCGGCAGCGCAGACGAATTTATGATGTCATAAATATGTGTACTAAAATACATGGACTAGCGGCCGTGGCGCAAATAAAAGTCTTTTGCTAGATATTTGAATTTCAGGTTGGTCTGAATAGTTATAGTGGGGCTGGAAAAAATATTACCGATCGAATTGTCATGCGTTTTTGTACGCCTATTGTAGGCAAACGACACGAAAAAAAGGAACCACAACATAGGTGGTGACATCACAAACAGTTAGGTCTGAATGCCAGCCTGCTTAGCTTAACCTTTGGATCAACTAAGTTTGGCTCCTTTTAGATGGTATCACCCCCCCCCCGTTATAAATTGATGGCCGCATCACAAGTCTTTATTTAACCAACGGCTACCAGTGCCCCATGTTTTGTTTACTCTTCTAAACGAATTAGGATTTATCTTCAAAAATCCCATTCTACGGTGTCTGAAAGTAGATATTAGTCTACACAAGGCGTCCTGAACAACAATCCTGACGCTTATGGTATTTTTTTTTTGGATGTCAAAAATGTTTTCATCAATCCACGGTCGCCAGTAAATACATTTTATTGAACTGTCCACGGCTAAATCAATTTGTCTTAGCCGGTGGTGCACCTCTGGTTTACTCCCCAATTTATCTACGTTCTGTAATTGGTGCCGACAAGCTTTTCATACCATATTGCAGATGTAATGACTCAAACAACATTTCTTTACCGCACCATCGTAGTGAGTAGCATTAAAAGCAGTGCCGGATTAAGGGCCTGCTGGCTTACGGCACTGATTAAAAGATAAGGTGTATCGAGTAAGATATGGTCCAGGGGTACATAACCTTCGTTCCTACGGCCAAATGCGGCCACGGAGACGAATTTATGCTGCCGCAAACATGTATACTAAAATAAATGGACCGGCGGCCATGGCGCAAATAAAAGTCATTTGCTTGATATTTGAATTTCAAATTGGTCTGAATAGTTATAGTAGGGCTGGAAAAAACATTAACAATCGAGTAGTCATGCGTTAAACATTTTGTACGCTTATTCTAGGCAAACGATGCGAAAAAATGGAACCACAAGCGTCACAACATAGGTGGTGACGTCACGGACAGTTAAGACTCAATGCCAGCCTGTCTAGCTCAACCTTCCGATCAACTTAGAAATTATTTTTGGCTCCTTTTAGAATTAGGTGGTATATACAGTATATGAGACGGACCTGTTAATTTACATTAGTAATGTACATATAAAAAGAAGAACACACTTGGCGGCAGTTGATAAGAAACGATTTTGCAATTCGTCCGTCTTAGCGAAAAGGTTGTGCACCCCTGGCCATATCAATCGATTTGACCACGTCGAATGTTTCGTTTTGTCGACGTTTCGGTTTTGGACCGAACTTTTTTAAAAATTCGACTGAAACCGAACTTTTTTCGTGAATGAAATTGAAATGTTAACTTTCAATATCGCAAAACACCATTAATTAACTATTTGTTGTATGTTCCGCTTATCTATTGTGAAAGTTGCTTTTAAGTGTCATTAAAAAGGTTCTACTACTACATCAACAACAACTCAATGTCTAGCTCAAAACATCCTTCATAAAAAGGATTTTAGATTCGGTGTGAATAATTGGTGTCGGCCCGAACCTTTTGATGCGGGTTCGGTGCATCACTACTTATTGGAACTACATACTTAAGCAACGCACGAACACAAAGAAAAGATGTGACAAAAAAATGAAAAGTTCTAAAGCAAATAAATCCATACAGTACACCATACAGTACATCAAATACACCAAAATAATTTAAATTGAGATGCAAAACAACGCCCCCCCCCCCCCCCCCCCCCCCCCCCCCCCCCCCCCCCCCCCCCCCCCCCCCCCCCCCCCCCCCCCCCGTATACGTGATATAAAAACATTTTTAATCACGTTCAATTAAACGTATATATAATGTAATATTGGAAGTAACTTTTAACGTCGAATGTATGTTAACTGGAGTTGACGTATAAATAACGTTTGACAGCGTCTAAAAAACGAACAGCAGAAAACCGTCCTAGCGGCGAAATATTCTTATTAAAGAAAAGGGTGGTGTCTCGGTAACTGTATAATAACAAACATTCAGAAATGTCTTTCTTTCTTCCTTCTGTAATTAATTGTATATTTTAACCAATTTTGCAACAAAAAGGAAAAAAAATATGCGCAACAAGTACCTCGTAATTTTGGCGGTCCCCAAAATATGTTGTCTTTGTCAAATATTTTATCCTGGCTGAAGTCTGGAAATGGGGAGAAATAATATTTATCCGCGAACCACTGAAAAACAAAGAATTAAACATTCATCGAAATCTTTTTAAACAAAACGTTCGTCAATAAAACAAGAGTTCGGAAATTTTTGAAGGTATGAATTGAAAATACAAATTGTTTGATCTACAATTTCAACAAAAGTCTTACGAGACATTTTTGTAACTCTCTACAGAAAAACTGTTCTTCGCCTTTAGAAACCCCCCCCCCGGAAATGGTGAGAAACAATATTGACCCCTGGACAACTGAAAAACAAAGTATTAAACATTTATCGACATCTTTTCAAACAAAACGTGCGTCAATAAAACAAGAGTTCGGAATTTTCTGAAGGTATGAGTTGAAAATGTAAATTGTTTGATCTACAACTTTAACAAAGAATCTTACCAGAGATTTATTTTTTTGTAACTTTTTACAGAAGAACTGTTCTTCACCCTTGAAAAGCTTGTACCGATCGGAATAGAGTGTCATTGTGTTTAAACAATTAGAAATAAAGCTGGACCCGTCTCCGAATTTGTGTTGAGTCGACATTGGCTTATTCTGCAATAAAATAATGAGTATAAATTGTTCAATGCTTAAAATCTACCAACACCTTACATCATGGCAGCCCTATATTTAGCTAAGTTTCCGAAAGGTGAGACAATGACCACTGACGTCGATTTAAAACAACATATCTCTAAAAATGCTGACGATTAGGGGTAAGTGAGTAGGGTAAGGCTTTACCTCTCTTTGTCCACATAAATAATTCAGCTCTTTGCGCCAGGTATCGAAATTTAGCTAAAAGTTTGCCTTTCGGAGGATGGTGCTGGTAGCTCCATTAACAAAAAAACTTTTCACGTTATAAGTTACCTAACTGTGTAATTAGTATTTAACGGTTTTTGTTTGTTTTAAAGTTTTTGTTTTAATTCCAAAACATCTCACTTGAAGTTTTTAACCTTGCTGCACAGAAACACTAAACCAGCATCAGAAATGCAGCAGTTCCATAGCCACAACTTTTTCACTTTGTGTAAACAACCAGAAATACTTTCGATACCGGCATCTCCAAAATAGTTGTCACTCAGATCAAGAAGTTCAATCTTAACAAAGGTTTTTTGACTGTTTGTTGTCGCATAATATTTTGTGGGTCATGCTCAAGAAAAACGGTTAACCCCCCCCCCAGCCCTATATTTAGCTAAGTTTCCGAAAGGTGAGACAATGACCACTGATGTCGATTTAAAACAACATATCCCTAAAAATGCTAACGATTAGGGCTAAAGTGAGTTGGTTAAGGCCCTTTCCCCCTCTTTGCCTAAAATAGTAATTCAGCTCTTTGCGCCACCTTTTGAAATTTAGCTAAAATTTGGTCTGTCGGGAGGTATGGTTTTGATAGCTAAACTACCAAAAAATAGCTAAGTGTCACGTTATAAGTTACCCAATTGTGTAATTAGTATTTAACTTAAGTTTTGTTTTAATTCTAAAACATCTCACTTGATTTTCCAGGTTTTTAACCTTGTTGCACAGAAACGCCAATCCAGTATCAGAAATGTTGCAGTTCCATAGCCACAACTTCCTCACTCTGTGTAAGCAACCAGAAATACTTTCGATCCCGGCATCTCCAAAATAGTTGTCACTCAGATCAAGAAGTTCAATCTAAACAAAGGTTTTTTGACTGTCATATTAAAGGAAAACTGTAACTGTGTTTAACAAAGGCGATTAATCCATGTTTCCTTGGCCGTAACTTTTACAAACACAAATTGGACATATCAAAAAAAAACATGACGAACCTTGTGTTTCATTTTTATTATTCCATCACAAATCAACTTCAGTGAGTCTGGGTTTAGGTTGCAGTGCTCAAATGTAAGTTCGCTAACTTGTCGATTCAATCTTGGGAGGATTTCAGCCAAGGCGTGTGCTACACTGGATGGTATGTAGCTGAAATTTAACGTCTCAGGAAGATGGCTCGCAAGAAAATCTTTTTGAACGTCTGAGCATTCTTGTATATCCATCAGACGATCTGAAAAACAAAAATACTAAAACGTCGGCATTTACATGACGTTGTACCAGTAATATACAGAATCCGTTAAACTCGGTTTGAACCGAAACTAAAGTATCGTCAGTTTTGTCGAAAAAACAACAACAGCCGAGACGTTTTAAGTAATGTTTTTAACTTAACACGTAAGTTTTTCTTTCAGGAAAACAATAGTATTACTCCAAGAGGATAAAAAAGGTTAAGTTGGTTTACGGATTGCCTCTGTTTCCTGCTTGCCAATAAATTAAAATGTCCAAAACGATAATGCTTTAAAAATTATATTAGTTGACGTATAGAGCACACTGATAAACAGCTGTGTTTTTAAAAAAAAAAAAAGATTTTAAAACAAACTAGATCTTACCTATAAGCCAAACTCCATTGTCTTTGATGAGTTTGTCGCGAAACTTTTCAATTTTGCCTAGAAATATACGTAATTACAACTAAAACGTTAAGTGTGAAAAAGGACGGAAAAATGGAAGAGCGCATTACATACAAAGTAAGTTTTGTGGCATACGATTTCAGTGAGCGAAAAATGGCAAGCAACTGCGATGCGAGAGACGTATATTAACAGAGTATGGTTAAAATGTGAAAATAATCGCGTGTCATTGGTGTTTATTCTGTTTTTAGTATCCTACCTACCATATAGAAGTCATATACAATAGGCGTTTCCGTGCTTTGTCTTACATTTTTAGGTACGTCTTTCGTTGGCCTGTTTTCGGTCTGACGTTACTTAAAAAATCCTATGGACATGCGTTTGTTACCTTTATTGTCCTCGTTTCCATTTCCGAGCAAAAGTCCACAAACAAAGCGACGAACCATCTTCCAGTGACTCTCATTGACCACCTGGTGAATTATGTGGTCAAAATCTGCTTCGGGCATAAACCTGCAGATGTGAACAGCAGCAAACATCTCCTGCAACATTTGATGCACGAAATAAAAGTACGACTGTTCGCCCTCAAACACATTTTGTCGTCGTGACACATTAATCACAATGTCTTGGACATTTACACCATCAAGACCGTTGTTTTTTAGATGATTGTCAGTAAAAACAACGGATTTGCGAAGCATTCCCTCGTATGCCATTTTGCTAAATGGTGTGAATGTCACGTTTACTTGATAGGGCGAGTCCATGAAGTTTATTCAAAACGACTCCCCCCCCCCTTTCAGTGGGGTGAAAGAGATATCTAATTAGTTTCAGATCCGACATTTACGTGGTGGTAGGTTCTGGAAGCTCAATTCCTCTTTTAAAATCTAACAAGCGCTTTCATTTCGTTTGTAAGCACCAACACCCATTTAAAAAAAATCTTCGAAAATCCTGTTAGGTATTATTATTCAAAATACAACAAAACTAACTTTAAAACTTAGGTTTTCAACCTAACGTGTTACTCCCCATGTTTAAAAAGTTACTTCCCAACCCTACCCATTTTTTGCTGCTAAAATTAGTTACTTAGTATTTAAACAAAAACTGAAGTAAACGTGCATTTGTCGTCAGGTATGGAGTAGCTCTACAATCTAAAAGCAGATAAATATTACGTAATAAGTTACCCAATTGTGTCATCACTGGCTGTTATTTAACTTTTAGTACCAAATTTACTTTTTTGTGCAAAAACATCTCACTTGATCTTCAAGGCTTTTAACTTTGTTGCAAATAACCACTAATCCAGCATCAGAAATCTTGCAGTTCCACAGCCACAACTGCCTTACTCTGTTTAAACAACCACAAATACTTTCGATTCCGGCATCTCCGAAGTTGTTGTCACTTAGATCAAGAAACTCAATCTGAAAAAAGCTTATTAAGTTACTTGTAGAAAATGTCACATTAACTTAGTATTTTGCAAGTCATATCGAAGCAAAAATGTATTTGCGTTAATTTATGAAGCTAAGTAACTCATATTTCGTTAAACGTAACTTTTTCAAACACAAATTTGACATATCCAAAACAAACATATTAGGCATACAACCATAACAAACCTTGTGCTTCATTTTCATTATTCCATCACAAACCAATTTGAGTGTGTGTGGGTTTAGGTTGCAGTGCCCAAATATCAGTTTGCAAACTGGCCGATTCAGTCTTGGGAGGATTTCAGCCAAGGCGTGTGCTACACTGGATGATATAGGGGTGTGGCTGAAATCCAACCACAGAAGAAGACAATTTGCAAGAAAATCTGTTTGAATGTCTGAGCATTCTTGAATGTTCATCAAAATATCTAACAAAACCCAAATAGGTTGAGAGGTTTTCGCTAGTAAATCCCCCCCCCCATAAATAAAAAAAAGGTATGGGATTCAGTGCTAACTGACAGGAAAAAAATGACTTCAAAAAACACTTACCGATAAGTTCAAATCTGATCATGCCCGTATTCAAAAACATCATGATATTTTTGCGAAACTTTTCAGCCTTGCCTAAACAGAAAAAATATGCTCGGAACTACAACCTAAAAGTATGTGAAACAGGCATATGAATAAGACAGCGCATGTACTGTATTGTGCCACAACCATGCAAAGTTTTGTGGCATAAAAATGGCGAGTAGCCGTGCTGCCCCCCCCCCCCCCCCCTCGTATCAGCAGATTACAGTTAAAATGTTGTTTGTTTATGGATACTTTTTTTTATTTACCTTGTTGTGCTTGATATAAGCAGTAATTTAGGGTAGACTGTTCTGTGATTTGTTTACACATTGCCTCGAAGCGTCCGTCATTTTTTCTATGGATTTATGTCACTTACCTTTCATCCCATCGTTTCCATTTCCGAGCAAAAGTCCACAAACAAAACGACGAACCATCTTCCAGTGACTCACATTGATCACCTGATGAATTGTGTAGTCGAAATCTGCTTCGGGCATAAACTTACAAATGTGAACAGCGGCAAACATCTCCTGCAACGTTTGATGCACGAAATAAAAGTACGATTGTTCGCCCTCAAATATATTGTGGCGTCGTGATACGTTAATCACAATGTCTTGGACATTTACACCGTCAAGATCGTTGTTTTTTAGATGATTGTCAGTAAAAACAACGGATTTGCGAAGCATTCCCTCGTATGCCATTTTACTAACTCCCTTTAAAATGGAATGAATGTTACGATTACTTGATAGAGCGAACGCATGAAGTTTGTCAAGAACGACATTGAAAACCTCTGTTATCGTTTTAACTTGAGCAAAACCTTTCTCCAAACTGGCACAGATAATAAACTGCATGAGAAGTGGATTGCGGCAAAGTTCAATTAACTGTGGAGTTTTGGTGCTTAGTTTTTCGAACAATGCACGTCCGTTTTCTCCAGTAAAATGGCAAAACAATGTTTGCACACCTTCGGTAGGAAGATCGCCGACAGAAACTGTAAGTTTAGTAAGAATTGAATGAGGCCGACTTGTAAAAATAAGCTTGGATTCCTTAAAAAAATTCTCACAGCAAAGACTTGCTATGAGCTGTTGTACTGGTAAAGAAGTGTCATATGATAACCCCCCCCCCTCCGTTTTCTCCAGTAAAATGGCAAAACAATGTTTGCACACCTTCGGTGGGAAGATCGCCGACAGAAACTGTAAGCTTAGGGCGAAAAATAGGTGGGAGGGAGAGAATTGAATGAGGCCGACTTGTAAAAACAATTTTGGATTCCTTAAAAAACTTCTCACAACAAAGACTTGCTATGAGCTGTTGTACTGGTAAAGGAGTGTCATATGATACCTTTGGGGGGTTTTTATGTTCAAGGGAAAAGTTCCACTGATCGTAGCCGTCAAATACAAAAACACATTTTTCTTTGTTATTTAACATCCATT